>KE561038.1:0-75420 GCA_000442015.1 Rozella allomycis CSF55 | reverse complement strand
CTCGACGGTTCATTCAAAACTTGTGAATCTGTAACAGGCAAAGACCAACCATCGCTAGGTATATTCGGATCAAAATTTAAACTGGTAACAGTGCTCTTTTTACAATCATCATCGTCATCATTTTCTTCCTCTTGGCTCTGCTGCATTTCACTTTGGCTCATTTTTTCCATCTTTTTTCGCTCTCTCTGTTCTTTAAACTTTAATTTCAATTTCTCATTCAATCTTTCAATTGAAGTCTTCATATTTTGAGATGATTGCTTTCTCACAGTTTCAGGTGCTTCTACAATTAATTTAGAATCAAAAGCATCCTTGTCGTATGTTATTTTAGGTTTTATAGCTAGTATCCTTGGATCTATCTTTGAAAATAGTGGATTTTGAGGTGTTGGGATGTTCTTTGGCTTATTCTCTTTTTCTCCTGTCGTTGTGAACTACATAAAATACTTATAATATTGCTACATTTTCGGACAGAATAGAATCTAAAAGCTCAAACAGGTCTATCTTTTTCACAATTTTGCATCTTGTCATATTTTAACAAAAATCCTAAATTGAATGAAGTGAATATTAAAAATTGATTTTATTTAAAATTTAAAATCTTTGCTCTTTTCTTTTTTCTTTTTCTTTTCATCCTTTGGTGCTTTTGAAATTTCCAGTTCAACGTCATCATTTGAATTCTTCAAATCGTAAGTGAATTCGGATTTCATTATTCCTGTTATATCTGACTTATTTTCAGGTATCACTTGGTAAAGTTGTTTCGGTTCATTTGAAAAATCTACCTCTTTGTTTTTTCTTAGTTGAATTTGTTCTGGAATAACAATTTCAGGTTCAACGGGCTGAGGAACTGGAACAGGTTCTGGTCGCTTAAAGTCTTGTACATTAACTGGAACAGCTTCTTCATCAATTTCCATTTCTAATTTAAATAAAAGGGACAACCATACCTTCTTCTTCCTCTTGTTCTTCTTCGTCTTCTTCTTCCTCATATTCATAAACAATTTGTTGCATTTCACCCCAGAATTTACGCTCATGGTACGGTAAGGCTTGATCACGTGGAATATTAACAACTCCAAAGACATCTCCGTAAAGAGGGCGATTGTAATCATCAACAGGAGGTTTGCCCCAGCCACCAGGATGGAAACCCTATTTCAACAAAGATTACAATACTTACCCATTGACATCCAGGAGGGATCGGGGCATTTAATCCAGGGATTTTTAGAAAAGGATAAGTTGGTGGTGGACCATATCTCTGCATATTTATCAGCCAAGGTGGTGGTGCATTTGGCGGCATATTTAAAGCATTTTTTAGTTCATCGGATAAGTCACCCGGGCGTTTATTTTTGAACTTTAATTCGTATTCTTTTCCTTCATAATACAAATCACCCATCGCTGTTAAATTTTCAGGCTTAGTTTGGTATTTGAAAAAGGCATCATGAAGCTTTTGATAATCTATGTCGAGTTTTCCCATTTTTGGCCTTGCTCTTTCTCGCATCTTTGCCTTTAGCTTTTGAGCTGCTTCCCTTTCTCTGACGGCTGCTCTAAGTTCAGTAATACCAGTGGCTTTAATGTAAGCTGAATTAGATGTAAAAATTAAGAATACCTGGAAGTTCAAATGGTGGTTTTTCAATACCACGTTTCCCTTGCAAGTACCTTCTTTTCTGTGACCAATGTGAAGGGACAGGGACGCAGTTCTTATGTGATTTAATTTCTACCAACAAAAGTGGGTCTGGTGAGGTAACGTCAGTCCATTCAACTATTTCAGGCCTTTTCACTTTAGTTTTTAACTCTGCAACACTCATTCGATATATTTGTTTCATCTTTCTCTTTGATAGGCCCTTGTTTTCTTCATCACTTTGCTCTTCTTCGCTTTCATGGTTTTCTTCTTCCACTTCTGGGACTATTTCTTCATCTTCATTCTAATATTTTTTCGTAGTAAAATTTACTTTTTGTCTAAAATGATTGAAAATATGTTCAAATTCAGCCAACGATGGATCTTCAATTTTTATCGCTTGTGGAACATATTCAACTTCAACATTATGTGCATCTTCATCAATATCCATTTCATAATTTATTTTGCTCTTCAGTTCAAACCTCTTTCGTTTCCTTCTTCTCTTTTTCTTATCAACGTTATTGGCTGCTTGTTTTTCTGTTGAAGAGTCGGTATTTAATTGTTTATTTTCTAATTCAGCATTGTTATCAACCATCTTTTTTGGACTCTTGGATCTTTCTCTCTTAGTCACATCTTTTGAAGGACTTTTAGACCTAGACCTTTCCTGTTTACTTTCTTTATTTTCAAAATCTTCCTTAATATTTCTTTCTTGTTTCACCTCTTTTTCTTCGCTTACTTCTATTTCTCCCTCATTATTCTTTGAGTAATAGTCTGTTAATCTTTCAACCAAGTCTTTCTTTAATCCACTGGTATCAAGTTCAAGTGACTTTAGTTTTTCTTTTAGCTTAGGAACGGTTAGCTTGGAAAAGTCTTCCATGAAAGTGCTACAAGGGTTAACTTAATAGGCAGCCCTTTTAGAATTTGATAGAATTTGAAATTAAATTTAAAATATTATTTTATTCAATCGGCTATTTTTATATTTGTTTCTCCCAAGTTCAGATCCAATACCCATGCAAAACGTCACCATTAAAGACTTGTCGGCTCTCTTTTATCTTCCTCTGGAAGTCGCGAAACTGGATATACTTCCATATCCTCTAGATATCGTTACACTAGGACATGCTTTGTCTATTTGCTGGTTGATCCGCCTTCGGTATCCAAAATACGTCCCAATGTCGATCTCACAAGCTCTCGTGACAGTCTGGATTTTGGCAGTTAGCGGTACGAATTTGACAGGTAATGCATTATTTTTGAGAAAAGTAGCACTATTGTTTAATCGCACTCCGGGTTTCTTTTTGACTGATAAGGTTGTCATATGTTATTCTCTGGTCGCACTCTTTGTTCTATTCATAACACCTGTCTTTAATATTTTAAATCTATTCTCATTCGCATTTGTTATCCCAATGTCGTTTCTCGATGCTGTCTCGAAAGTTAATGCAGTTCTAAATGGCGGTGTATTTTTGGCTTTGAAAAATCAAACTGACAGTACCACTTTCTTCACTCCTATTATTTGCGGAATTATCGCTGGAAGCTTTGGTGGAATAATTGCTGACGCTTTTGGTTTACTCAAGGAAAAGCCTGAATTTTCTTTTCCAGCTTCAATTAAATCCTTTTCAGTAAGTGTCTTCTTATCAGCCATTACTGCATTAGTAGCGGTAGAATACAAAAGAGACTATTTTTCAAACATTGCAGGATTTAGTTGGAAGTCCTTTCCTGTAGAATTCGATGACATCAAGGCAGCTCTTGTTTGGATAGTGTTTCTCGTCACTTTCGTTAATTTTTTTATTCAAAAGAAAGCTTTCGCCCCTGCAAAAGAAGTCAAAGCTAAATCATCGGGAATGTCAAGCGTATTTTCTACACCATCAAAAAAGAAAAAACAAAAGGCTGCATAAAATGATATTTATTAAATAAATTTTAAACTAATAAAACAGCATTGACACAACCATCCAAATCAGGATTGTTGGTAATTTGAGCGTATTTTCCCCAAACAACTTTTCCACCTGTTGTCACCAAACCAAGTTCACTGACATTCACCTCTATAATGGTACCTTTTGTCAAAACTCCAAGCTGTGTATAAAGAGCAGAATTTGGATTCTTCTTTACACCTAAAATAGGTAAGCAAAAGGTCGCTTTCAGCTCCGGATGTGTGACGTGTGCTTTTTTCATACGTAATCCCATTGGTCTTATAAATCTTTCGTATTTTGGAGGTCTTCTTGTAAATCCATCACCGACAAAGGTTGGTTTAGTGATCATTCTCTTCCAAGCCTTTGTTTTATTCTTTCCCGTTTTTAAAACTTTGAACACTTCATCTTCACCAACTCCTTTAACTTTTGGCAAAGGTACATTCCACTTTCCAGCCTTTTCTTTTCTCTTTTGTTTAACCATATTGCTCAAAACTTTAGCACGATTCTCATTTTCTCTGTCCAATAAATATGCTGGAATAGCACCCTCTTGCACTGGCGCTTCTCCGCGCTCTTTCTTTTCTTTTTGTTGATGTTGATTGAGCCTTTATATAAACACCAGTTTTGAATCTTACGCTTTTTTCATCTGTATCTTTTCGGCATATCGTTTCTTATTTAATAATTTAGCTTTTAGACCACGAACTTTTTGTGCCATCTGAGATCTTTCATGTACCAAACGCGCTTCTTTTTTACGTCTTTATTATCCAAAGAAAAATATCATACTTTTTCTCTTCATAATTAAAACGACGCCCATGCTTTTTTATAGCCTCTTCAATATATTCGTTTTGAGGCTATCTTTAAAATACTATCAACTTTTTACCATTTAAACCCTGGTCGCTGCGCCCCCNCCCATGACATCTCAATTCTAATAGCCCGTCGACGCGTATTTTAATCATTCCTTAATCCTTATTGAATATGATTGACGACGTCGACCATTGTCAGTCACGAGAATATAGATAGGATGAAAGTATTGTGTACAAACGCAGAATTAGCCCTTTAGGTATTTAAAATACACTAATGTAAATATAATGTTTTTTTAAAAGATCGGGATCGTTATATTTTCGAATTTATGCATCAGTAATTCCTTTTTGAATTTAGTAAATTTCTATTTCCTCTACGACCAGGGTCACCCCTAAAAATATAAAAGCTTTGCCCCTGGCGCAAAAAGCACCGGTTCACTTTGCAAAGAACACCTCTCGAAGATGTTTATAACATTTTTGGGGAAAGTCCCCGGAAGACCTTTGTAGAAATACAACCTGTGTAATACAGGCTACTCCGTTGTCTATCGCTATGATCTTTTGGGAGCATGGTGGATTTCTGAGTATTTTCTTCCTAACATAGTTATGGTGTTGCTTGATTTTATCTTGAAACTCAATGGGGATTACTCTTGCAGTGAGCCGGCCTTCATGGAGAGTCACGGGTTGTGTATTCACAACTTGTTTCCTCTTTGGAGAACCAAATGGTAAGTATCTGTAATATTTATGTTTTTTTGAATGATGCAAATTACTTACAGCGTGATTCTTGAGCGACTGTAATCGAGCTTTTTAAAACTGATCATCTTCATTTTGTATAAATTTAATGAATCAACTCTTATGTTAGTTTGTTGTGTGTTAATTATTTATTATCAAGCAAAGAATATTCAATAAATTTTAAATTTTGTTATATTCGGAAATTGTGTATTTAATGTCTTATGAAAGCTTCCCATCTGATTCCAATCTATCGGCTGACAATAATGATTCCACTTCAGTTCTTTCAAAAGCTTCCAGGATCGCATCTGGTTTGAAAAGTCTTGGGAGACTGGTGAAAGAAGCCGTAACATTTAGCAAGGACACCGTTGACAATGAAAACAGTAACAGGGATCCCGCTGAGGAAGTTGATAAANTCCAGGATCGCATCTGGTTTGAAAAGTCTTGGGAGACTGGTGAAAGAAGCTGTAACTTTTAGCAAGGACACCGTTGACAATGAAGAAAACAGTAACAGGTATCCCGTTGAGGAAGTTGAGAAAGACGAGAAAGAAGAGAACGAACCCACAGATTCCCTCTCAAGTATTCCAAGGAAACTGACTTCTAGCCTACCTGATTTGATAATAGACAAACGACACAGAAGGAAACTGTCATCATCTTCTTCAACTCTTAATATGAGAATTCAATCGCCTATATCCTTTAATCAAGATCATGCATCATTTGCAACAAAAGGATCTTTTATTGATTTCTTTAGCAGGTTGCGCTTACTAGTGTCAGATGTAACTATCAATAGAGATTTCTGGATGAATGATGCCTTTTGCAAGGAATGTTATGAATGCAAACTTCCTTTCAACACATTTAGGAGAAAGCACCATTGTAGAGTTTGCGGGCAAATTTTCTGTGGCCATTGTTGCAAACTTATACCAGTTTTAATTGAAGGACATCCTAGCGGAGTGAGAATGTGTACATATTGTACAACAATGGTTTTAGAAATGAAGGAACAGGGAATCGAGCATTCCAATGCAATCACTGTTTCATCATCAGTGGGGCACGTAGAGACTGGATCTTTTAGGGAATGGTTTACATCGCAAGATGATTCAAATGTTCTGCAAGATGATGACTGGGAGAATAGAAAAGATAACGAGCCTGAAGACCCTTTAAGACTATTTCATGTTGATTGGACCAAGATGAAAGAGCAAATGAAAACAATAACTGCGGAAGAAGCCTGGACTACAGGATGGCAGCAAAAAACGCCGAAAAAAGTACTGAGAAAGATTTCATTGAAAAGAAGTGGTAGTAGAAATTTGTCACGCTCTAATTCAAAACTCTCGCCAATGTTGCCTAAATCTCATGCTAAAAATAACAATTCAAATTTATCACTGGAGAGTAGCGGTGAAGGGAATCCAATACCGGTTACATCGGGCTCTTCCAAACATAAAAGAAATAAAGAAAAATCTGAGCTCTCTGCAATTTCAATTCTTCATTTGGAAGGATTAATTAAATATTTACTAAATCAGCAAGGGATTGAAGGTAAAGATGAATGGCTAACTGTGATTATGAAAATAGCGATTCGAATTGCAGAAAAGATCATTCCAGGAGAAGAAATGGATATTAGGGAATCTGTAAAGATAAAATCCATTCCAGAAGGATCGCCTGTGGAAAGTTGTATTTATCACGGAGTGCTCTTTTCAAAGCATGTTTCGCATCGTTCGATGAAACAATCCATTGAAAATCCCAAAATTTTGTTGATTGATTTCCCCATTGAATATGAACGGGCTACTACTTTGTATGTTAGTTTGGAGGCATTAATTTCACAAGAAAAAGAATATTTGAAGAGAATAGTTAAAGTAATTTCAAGCTTGAATGTGGATTTAATCTTTTGTAGTGCGACAGTTGGAAGGACGGCATTGGAATTCTTTCTAGAGTCGAATATCACAGTAGTGAAAAATGTAAAGCCTGAATTAATGCAAATAATTTCTAAATGCACAAAAGCTGATGTAATTCCATCCATTGATAAATTGGTTTTAAATGAGCCGAATCTTGGGGAATGTGGTTGTTTTAGCGTTGAGTACATTTCTACAGATCGTACGATGAATCGAATTAAAACTTTTATGAAACTTGATGGATGTCCAAGAGAATTGTTCGCCAGTGTTTTATTAAAAGGAAAGAATTCTAAATCAATTAAAGACATTTTAAGGTTTATTATTTATGCAGCGTATCATTTAAAGTTGGAATCATTTTTAATAAACGATTTGAAATCCAAAAGATTGGATATATCAAAGGACACTCAATATTTTTCAATCACTCCGTACGTTTATTTTGATGTACCAGAGAATTTAAAATTTGATCCTCATCCAAGTCAGCATCAAAATCTTTCTTTTCTATTTCTTAATAAGAATATTAAACTCTCAACACCTTGCATTCAAGAACTGCAATCAATAGATTTCTACAATGAAAATGACATTTCATTATCTAGCTTTATTCTTGATTGTTGCGATTCAATTCATCGAAAATGTCAGTATTGTTTGGAAAAGAATATCCTCCACTCAAAAGTTTTCTTACACAATGACTGCGCTATTAGGATATACCTGTCATGGCTGCCAGACTTTGAAAATGATTATTCATTGATTAAAATCAAAGTAAATGATGAATGGACAATTTTATCTGACGAATCAAAATCAATTTCTTTTGGGAAATTTCTGGAATTATTTATATATGCGGATTATGAGCTAGTTTCAACAATAAATGGCAAGTATCTATTTTCAAATCTTGATTTTCAATGCGGCGATGTTTTAGTATCAATGAAGAAGGAAATACTAAAATTTAGTTGTGTGAACACTTCTTCTGCCAGTTTAACGTTAAATGATGCGATTGATATTGAGACTACTGAAAGAGAACAGATATTTCAAGAAGTCAATGAATATTTTGAGTCTATTTCAACTAGAATGAAAAATTTGCACTTGGAAATCGTTACGAATCCCGAGTTGCTGTCATTTTGTCATCAAAAAGTTGCAGAATTCCAATCTAGACTGGGGCATCAAAAGATATCAATTTTGATTTTGCAAGAAATTCCCCAAATTTTGGCTCAATTGCAAAAATTAGTTGCAGAGTGGGAAATAGAATGGAGCGATTTCATGAAAACGATTAAAAAAGGGAAACCAACAAAAATCACTGAAGAAGACAATGAAGTGCAAATTCTCCCAAATTTGTTGGATTCGCCAAGAAAATCACAATCATCTGGCATTCAAAACTCTCCAGCTGCGTCATTAAGTGAATTTGATAGAATTGAAGCAAGAATTAGGTAAAATACCGCGTAAATAATGATAGCGATCTGACCTCAAGTTGGAGCCTTGGTGATACATCGCTATTTGAACCGCCAATCATGTCAGCGGAATCTCCAACGAGAGACGTTGTCGTTCTGCCAGAAGTTTTTGAAAAAGTTTCTGCCAAAGAAGACCACAGAAGTTCCGTTTTAAGAACATTGTCTATTTTCCTTTCAAGTTCATTTACAAATATTACACCCTTGAAATATCCTCCGTAATTAAATGAGGCAAGATTTTAAAATAGATGCATTGAAAATATTCACATTTTTAATAATTTTATTGTAAGAGAAGATCAACCTTCCACTGTTATTGCATTCGCGCTAAATTCTCAGCAATACAGATCCCAGTTCGCTTCTATTGTAAAGGACGCCCCAGACTTAGAATCAATTCTTGTCAGGCCAACCGCAAATCACATCAAATTTCAGTTTTACGACGACCAAACAAAATTCATGTGTAGAATTTTCTTTGCTGAACAGTTTGACTCTCTCAGGAAAATTATGGAGTGTGATTCTTTCTTTATCAATAGCATTTCCCATTGCTTCAAATGGGCAAACAATGGTGGGAAATCAAACTCAATGTTTCTAAAAACGAAAGGTAATATTCTCTTGTTTAAAACAAAAGACAACAAATTTGTTATAAAGCAATTAATGAAACCTGAAATGGATGCCTTTCTAAAGTTTGCGCCATTTTATTTTGATTATGTAGCCCAAAGTTTATTTAAACGTGTAAATATTTCATCTGATTTCAATTGTAGCTTCCTAGTCTGTTAACTCGCATCGTCGGTGTGTATGGCGTTGCTGTTAAGAATGCAAATACTGGGAAAACATCCAAAATTGACTTTTTAATCATGGAAAATTTATTGTCCGACAATCATTACGATCATATTTTTGATCTTAAAGGCTCATTACGGAATAGAAATGTGCAACCAACAGCTGGCTCAGTTTTACAAGATGAAAACTTTATCGAATGTAATTAATATTTCATTATAATGAAATTGCAGTTATATCGCAGAAGCCTCTTTATTTAAAAGAATCCTCAAAACTTCACCTTCAAGCAGCAATCTGGAACGATACTTTGTTTCTCTCAAAGTTGGACGTCATGGATTACTCTTTGATAGTGGCTATAAATAACCATCAACTAACTATTGGATTAATAGGTACTTTGATTTTACCACGTTTCTAGATTATATTCGAACTTTTACGTGGGATAAGAAATTAGAATCTTGGGTGAAGGAAACAGGAATACTTGGCGGTAATGGAAAAGAACCTACAATAGTTTCACCTCAACAGTACAAAACTAGGTTTAGAGATGCTATGGATAAGTTCTTTCTCATGGTTCCAGATCATTGGTTTGTGCCACTGGAAGCGAAAAAATCAAATTCATAAACTTATTTTTTAATTGATATATATTATTTGGATCAAACTTTGACTATTCATGCGATCGGATCATATTACACCAACTAGCATTGTCGAAGGATGGCTAGTAAACTGGAAATGCCTATTCTTATTACGTCTATTATTCGCCATATTTACTACCGTTGTTCTTATTTCCTCATTAATAGATCATTTCGGGCAAGGTAGAATAATACTGTTCTTTACTACTATTTCCTTCATCTTTGTCACAGTTTACTTTTGGGTAAATATTAAATATTGTTTTGCCTAGGTAGCATTGATTTACACGATATATGCGATTGTAAAATGCCAAAAAGAGGGCAATGATTGTGCCGTGGATCACCAGCGAATAGCACCAGTTGTTATCACTGCAATATACATATTTTCTTTTACTTCAGCATTGATAGTGACCGTAATGTACTGGTCCTACGTTCTGTATTCTCAAGGTCAAGCATTACGTCGCAGTGGGTTTCAATGGTTTCTGAACATTTCTGTTCATGCTGTAAACCTTTTCTTGATGATCATCGAGTTTACTTTCAATGAAATGGTATTCAGTGTTATATTTCTTCCATTGTTTCTTATTCTTATAGTCTATTAACTCTTTCTGGTGTGGATAGGAAGTGCAATATATAACGATGCGACAGGGTAAGCTTAATTCAATGAAAAATTTTAGAAAAGCATTTTACCCTTACAAGTTTTTAAATTTGAAAGACGAAAATGTGACAGGGAATTACTTTATTATTTTCGGTGGAGCCATTGCATTTTTTGTCGTCTCTTGGATTCTGCATAAAATTAGAAACTTCTTTAGATCTTTATTCTAATCATAAATTTAAATAAATTAAATATCCTTCATTCCATATAAGCTAGTTTTTAAAGGCTACATACCGCTTTGCTGCGGCAGTTCAATGTTGAGTGAAATAGCATCAACAGAAGTTTTGGATAAATTGAAAGAAACCATAAATAAGATTGTTTCAGAGGGAGATATCGAGTAAAATATACTAATATAACCAAAAATAGTTCTTTGACAACGCGTCAAATTAGGGGAAAGTTGGCAGAGACTTCAGAGTTTGATGCAGACCTTTTCGAAAGAGTGGAAATAAAAGAATACATCAAGGAATGTATAAAAGATGCAGTTTTGGAGAAAACCAATGATGAAAAGGTATGGTGAGGAATAAAATAAGAAAAGGAAAATATTAGCGAAAATATTCCCATGGGCGAGACGGAAAACAATAAAGATGATGCTTCTAAAGAATCACAGGAAATAATTGATGAAAACAATGAACAAGAAGATATGGAGGAGGATGCGGAACGTGAAGAAGAAAATCTTGATGATATTAACGACGAAGAAAACGATGAAAATGAAATTAATATTGAAAAGGATGGCAAATCAAAAAGCCCTAAAAAGAAAGTAATTAAACACATTCTTTCGCATTTTAGGAAGCGACATCAAAGAAAAACTCAATGACCGCCTCTGATAAGAAAATTGAAAGATTGAAAAATTACATAAGGGCTTGCGGTGTACGGGGACGATGGTAGTTGAATATTATCTATGATTAGTTAGGAAAAACGATTTAGCTGGCCTTAAAAAAGGTGAACAAATAGCGAAGCTTCAAAAAACGCTTGAAGATTTGGGAGTAAAAGGAACTCCCACTTTGAAAAAATGCGAAGCTATCAAAAGAAAGAGAGATTTAGCTTCAGAATTAAAGGAGTTAGAAGACTCAGGGTTCAAAGATAAAGAAGATGTTAATGTTACTTCCGATGATGAAAAAGTAAATCAGATAGCATAATCACATAAAGGAAATTCAAAGGCCTACGAGAAAGAAAATTGATCTATCACATCTTGGTGATCCGGATGACGACTAAAAATAAACTTCTTAAAATACTTTTGCTTTGCCACCCTCGTGAATTCAGCCACCACTTGTGAAAATGGTTTCAGTAGGGAAAACTCTTCCAGTTCATGCATTTTTCGCATCGATATTATTTTTTTTCGCGCTAAATAATTACACTAATACGCAAAGGGCCTATCTAGACCAGTTACAAACACCTACAATCAATGGTAGTGCAGGTTTGGCATTAAATCCACTATGTCCATTTGAGAGGCCTCTAGTAGTTAATAGCAAGCCTATGATCCAAATCGATGAAATTTCTGATGACCAAATGACTTTCAGGTCGAAAACCGTCACTGATAATGGCGTTTATAATTATCAGGTTGAGCAGGCTTTAATCCCAGAATTATCAAATCGAAAAAGAAAACGTGAAAATATTAAGGCTGCAACTGAATTGTTTAAAAAGGAGAAAAGGCTACTGCCAAAAAATCAAAATCAAAAAGCAACCCGTGATTCCAAAAAACTGAAAGACCATCTCTGTTATTGCAGCAGCAATGAGATTATGGTCAGCGCCATCGACCGACTGAACCATATCTTCAACGTAAAGGACACATCTGTTCGCCTAGCTATCAAGATGGCTCTGGAATTTTCCCGGATAGTTTGGAAAATATATGGAAAGGAAGACAATTTATTTGGTATTGACGTTTATAAAAAGTTAACTGAAATCGCCGATGGCCAAGGCCAGGCATTATCAAAACAACTCCAGTCGTTGAATAGATCTGACCGAGACGATGACTGTGAACAATGTTTCTGTTTAAGCGGCACATTTGTTTACGACAAATTAGACAAGAATGTGCTGCCAAAATTGTTGAAATTTACTCCGATTATTCAAAATCGGTTATTGAAGCGCGGCATCCATCAATAATTATGTTTTGAGTTTTGCATTATAAAATAAATATAGAGTTTTGGTACAACTATACTAATAAATATATTGCCTATTTTTGATTATCCTCTCTATTATTGATGAATTTGCGGAACTAATTTTTTAAGAAAAATCCTAAATGAAGTATAGAGAATTGATCCATTTTAAACAGACTAAACATAGGTGGTTTAGATGTGTTCTTTCCTTATGATTATATTTACCCAGAACAATATGAATACATGGTTGAACTAAAAAAAGCGCTGGACGCTAAAGTAACATAAAATATTATGAATAACAGGGTCACTGTGCTTTAGAAATGCCTTCAGGAACAGGGAAAACAGTTACTTTATTGTCTTTTATTATTTCATATCAGATGGTATGATTTGAAATCTGTTTTAACTATAAGCATAACCAAGGCAATAGAAAACTGATATATTGTAGTCGTACAGTTCCAGAAATAGAAAAGACGCTTATAGAGTTGCGAAATTTGATTAAATACATTGAAAAAGAAGTTGGGAAGAAGTTGGGATTTCTTGGACTGGGATTGTCATCAAGAAAAAATCTTTGCATTCACGAGAAAGTAAAAGACTAAGGTTTAAATAAATAAAGGTTAGTCAAGAAAGGTTTGGAAAGGTTGTAGATGCAAGATGTTTGGAATTAACAGCGTCGTGGATCCGAGATAGTGCTAAAAACGATAGCCAAATAAAAACGTGTGAATTTTACGAAAACATTGAAGATTTAGATAGAAAAGTTAGCCTTCCTAGTGGTGTTTACACATTGGATGAATTAAAAGATTATGGAAAATCAAAAGGCTACTGCCCTTACTTTCTTTCTCGCTACACTGTAATTTAACTTTACGTTTATAATTTATAGCTTCAAAATGCGAATGTGATCGTTTATAGTTATCATTACTTGTTAGATCCAAAGATTGCAGACTTGGTTTCCAAAGAAATGAGCAAAGACTGCATTGTTGTTTTTGATGAAGCCCACAATATCGATAACGTTTGCATAGAAAGCATGAGCGTTGATTTGACAAAACAAAATGTAGAAGCGAGCGCCAAGAGTATTTCAAAATTGGCACAACGAATCGAAGAGTAATTCATCACCATATCCATAATAGAATAAAGGAAAGAGATGCGGACAAATTGAAGAACGAATACAAAAAATTAGTGGAGGGTCTTCGTAAAACCAAAGCTGATAGAGAAACTGACCAATTTCTTTCCAATCCTGTTCTTCCTGATGACATTCTGAAAGAGTCCATCCCTGGAAGTATTCGAAAAGCAGAACATTTTGTTTCTCTTTTAAGAAGATTTGTTGAATATTTAAAGTCCAAACTGAAAATAATGCATGTTGTTTCTGAAAGCCCATTATCTTTCAGGTTTGATTTAAAGCAATCAACCATGATTGACCAAAAGCCTCTTCGATTTTGTGCCGAAAGATTATCTTCCTTGGTTAGAACTTTAGAATTAACCAACATTGAAGAATTTTCTTCTTTGCAGAGGGTGGCTTACTTTGCTACCCTGGTTGGTACATACAATCAAGGTACAAATAAAATCGATTTCGATAGCAGGATTTGTCATTATCATGGAGCCTTTTGAAGATGATAAGTCAGATGTTCCAAATCCAGTATTGCATTTAAGCTGTATGGATGCATCAATAGCGATGAAACCTATATTTGATAGATTTCAAAGTGTAATCATAACATCTGGAACACTTTCTCCATTAGAAATGTATCCCAAAATGCTTAAATTTGAACCTGTAACTTTGAAGAGCTTTCAAATGTCTTTAAGCAGAAACTCTTTCTCTCCATTGATTATTACCAGGGGAAGTGACCAAGTTGCTGTTAGTAGCAAGTTTGAAGTCCGTAATGACCCTGCTGTTGTTAGAAATTTTGGTAATATTTTGTTAGAAATGGTCAAAATAACTCCTGATGGACTCGTTTGTTTCTTTCCTAGTTATCTATACATGGAGGCAATTGTCTCACAGTGGGATAAAATGGTAATAATTTATCCTCCAACGTTAAAAGGGATTATTAAATGAAGTTATGAAATACAAATTAATCTTTGTTGAAACTCCAGATGCGCTAGAAACCAGCATTGCTTTGGATCACTACAGAAAGGCCTGCGAAAATGGAAGAGGTTCGGTCTTGATTTGCGTGGCGCGTGGAAAAGTTTCAGAGGGAATTGATTTTGACCATCACTATGGCCGCTGTGTAATTATGTTCGGAATTCCATACCAATACACAGAGAGTAGAATTTTGAAAGCCAGACTTGAATATCTGAGAGAACAATTCAGAATTAGAGAAAATGAGTTTTTAACGTTTGATGCTATCCGTCATGCTGCCCAATGTCTTGGACGAGTACTTCGTGGTAAAAACGATTACGGTTTGATGGTGTTGGCTGATAAAGTAAATCAACGACTAATTTTATATAGCGTTATGGCAGACAAGATAAACGAAGCAAATTGCCTCAATGGATCTGTCAAGGCATTCAAGAAGCAAACACCAACCTTTCTACAGACATGGCTATTCATGTTTCAAAGAGATTTTTTCGTCAAATGGGACAACCTTTTGATCCAATGGACCAACTTGGAATCGCTTTATGGTCAAAGAAGGACGTAGAACAGAGAGAAGAAAAGAATTCCATCACTCATGATCATTAATTCATAATTAAATTTATTTTTAATTGATTATTAATAATATTATAAGTTTTGGAAACCACTTGATCTTGCTGAGGGTGTTGCTGACCATCTGTGATCATACGAACGAATGACTGGTTTCAGGATTAATGGATGCTGGTTCCTTGAGACAAACACTAGACAAACAATACTCATTATCAATGACGTGATTGAAACTATTAGGGAAGTAACTGAAACAGCGAGAGTCTTTTCATTAACACTATAACTTGGTTGAACAGTTTCAGTGCCCTGGGTTTGCGCTATAACACCAACGTCCTTCTTTAGCATTAGATCTTTCTGAATGGTTTGATTGCCACATGACATATTGAATATTAAATTTGTATCATTAAATTTATCCCCGACAATCGCAACAATGCTCTCTGATAAAATCTGTCCCGCCAAAATTGGCTTGAACCGAATTGGTGAATATGAAGTCAATGATCCAGAATTATTTGTGGCCTTTAGTTCCAAATAATTTACACTTGGGTCTACATTAACAATAAAATTTGTTATGTTTTGGCTAGACAATGGGCAAATATCACGATTTAGAATAACTAAATTCAACAGACTTGTAGAGGAAATTGTCGATGGAAATACAAAAATTGAACCACTTGAGATACGGAAAAGAAGAAATTGAAATAACACTAACAGTTTTTGCATCAAAATAGTTCAAAACAATAAACAAAGATATTTATGATAAAAGAAAATGTGACTATATTATACAGAGACACTAGGGTTTTCGTACAGCTTCAAAACTGGCCTTACATAAAGGCTCATGATAGAATCATCCAGGTATTTTGTTTGATAATTCGAAGATGGGAGTATTGAGCAAAATTCAGGTGCATGACTTTCAAAAAATTGTTTGTTTTCATTGAATGCATTTGTTGAGTTACAAAAGTCATTGTTTACTATTCGGCCAAGCCCCAAGCTGACAGGCACCAGGTAGGCCTGAGCCATTATTTGCTCCTCTAGACGAGCACCCTCGATATAATAGCATATTTCTCTCGCATCAATGTTGGTTTGATAATCAAGCAAAGCTAATAACTGTCGTTCCATCATATTCACTTCAAAAACAGAGAAATACCTGCCAGAAAATGAAATCCAGTGCTTATTTTTGGGAGGGCTATCATTCATTTGCTTGGTTGCAATTATCATAGATGCAAGCACAATACGATGTGGAGTTTCAGTGTTTCCGGTAGCATGCGACGGAAGCCTTGCTCTTAGTCGATCAATGTATATTATAGTTATAAGAAGAATAACAGGAATACAACGGGAATGATTTGAAATCATATTTACAAAGCTTTTTACAGATGGGAGAATTGAGGGGCAAGATTTTTTAACTGGTATAAGGTTAAGCACTCTCTGGTTGAGCCATTCTATCAATGAACACAATTAATAATTGTTACCAATTAAAAGATTATTCAATGGGGCTGTATGGGGTAGTTGAGAAAACCAACTTAATGTGGACATGAAAAAAAGAGGCTTGTCCAATTTGGAATTCTCCGCGGCATGATCCCAATTTCTTTAAATTTAACTTTAAGGTAAATTTATGATGCTCGATATATAAAGAAAACGCTTAATTTATTTTAAAAGGCATTTGATCCACATTTGACTATTCCATAAATGATCAAACGTGATACACGTGCGGAATCAGCAATGATCACTGCCTTATTCTTCTAAAGGCATTTGTATTCTTTGTTGTTTATCTCATAAATAATCGATGAATCAATCATTTTTGTTATCACTTTTAGAATCCTGCCAAAGGAAACTCCCGCCAGAAAATTTATGTCTTTAACTTTTTGAATAATTTCAGTAATCTTAACACCTTATTCAGAACCACATAATAAGGTACCCGAAACAATATCAATAGTGTCTGAATTCATGATTATATCTTTTATTGTTTCGATTAACTCCTCGTCTGTGTAGATTCTATATTTTCCTGAGGGAAGAAGACGCACGAAGCAATCAGACTGCAATAAAGTCATTGTTTGTCCAATTTCGATATTTTCTCTAATTCCATGCTATTTTTAAATGGAACTTTTAAATACCATGTGAAAAAGTTCTTTCAGTTCCGAGTACGAATATTCGCGTTTATATCTTGTGTTCAAATCTTTGATCAGAGCATCTAACGATGTGACAGTTTCCTACATGTGACAGGCTATAAATAAAAGTACAACGGTTTCCTCATTTTCATGTAGCAATTTCTTAGCATCTTCAATAGAAGGCAGCTTAGAAGGAGTTTCGACAATTCCTTTTTTAATATCTAATACATGCAAATTCCAATACATCTCAAAATACGGATCATCAATTTTTTCTAGAGGAATGTTTGGCTAGTGATCATACTTATTCTTTGAACATTTAATTGTTTTAGCTCATTAAAGAAATTCACTTTGCCTTGTAGTGAATAGCAATAACCAAGATGAAATTCTCTGGCGCTTTTTGATTCCTGTTCATTCCATAGTACACAGGCTATGACACCAGTTCCATCATCAACTATTTCAGCAAAGTGAAGCTTAATACTGTGGAGAACAGTAAATTTAGATTTTCTATCTACGGCTATTAATATACCTAAGACATGTACGAATCGAATAGGATGATTTTGGATAAAAAATATATCTGCTATTTGAGTAGCACGATACTTACCAGTGTAAACAGAGCTTTTTAACCCTAATACATCGCTTATAAAACAAGGCACATATGACCAAAAAAGTCCATCAAGACCAAATAATGATTCGTTCACATTTTCCATGAAGATTGAATTACGAATTTTGAAAGAAAAATCAATGTTTAGAATCGAGTCAAAATTAACAAGATTTAGAGCCTGGAAAATGAAAATTTAAAGATCAGAATCGATCAGACAATTATTTCAAAAGGGACAAACGAAAAAAAATGATTGATTGGGAAGGGATTCGAACCCTTGCCTCCGAAGAGATGAGTGCCTTAAACTCACGCCTTGGACCGCTCGGCCACCCAACCAAGAGTGCGAACATCGTGGATCGAACACGAGACCTTCAGATCTTCAGTCTGACGCTCTCCCAACTGAGCTATGTTCGCTTATGGGTAAAGTTTCAGAGCGCAACACGTCTTTAACAGACGGAATTATGTGTTTTGTTGTAGTGTTTTGTTGTAGAGCTTTGTTGTAGACAATTTATCTAAAGTGTGTTTATTAAATAAATCCATAATGGTGAGCAAACTCAATAGCGATGTCTATTTTTTGTTTAAGCACTTTGTACGTTGGGTAAGGTGGCAATTCCAATATATTGAAACTATAGTTTAAAATCAAAGACCTTTTAATTACCATGTATGTGCTTGTGGTAGCAAGTGAAGTTCGTTACTACAACATTTTATTACTTTCCAATCAGGATTCTCTGGAATGTACTCTGTCCCACTTATGAAAATCCAAAAATGCCGTAGTATTTCATCTGATGCTTCATCTAAATACCGGAATAGATGTTTTATGGTTGAATCACTCTTATCATATTTATCGAGTCTCACGCTATTTTGTAAAACTCGCTTAATGTTTGCGTAATCCATTTCGCCCGTTAGAAGTTTCTTAAATCTTAATTTGATAAATAGTATTTACTTTAAGTGAGGTTGGATTCCATTTGTTTGTTTTAACGAATTGTTTAAAATTATCCTTGATAATGCTGAATTCGGTTTCCGCAAACCCATGCATCAAATAGATTGCGTTTTCACTATTTAAATTGAATTTTAGAAATTACTTTATATAATCATCAACGTTTTCTATGGTGACTTTTCTTTCTTTATTGTTTGGAAAGTATAATTCCATGCCATCCAGTTCGCTATCCCTCATGCCCTTCAATGAAATTAAATTGAGATAAGTTTGAGGATCATCATTCTCATAATCTGTGGCTTTTAATGGGATATCTAAAAGTATTTTGTAGAATGATGGAACGAATGGAACCCCTATCGGCATCGATTTGAAAGTGTAGAATCCAATTATCTTCCCTAAGATTGCAAATATTTCCTTCGGCTCGGGAAGTGAAGTTTTGAAGCGATAATAGCCCAAAGTTTTATCGAATTTAATGAACGAATTTTCTCCCTCAAAGAGATACTTGGCGAAAAGAAAAAAATATTCCCTTGAAAGTCCCCCATGATCGGAACCGAATTCATCTTCAAAATTTACATGAAATCTTGCCATTTTTAAAGATTCAATAGTGTTTCTCTGAAATATTTGTAATCCTACTCGCAGAATTTGATCTTTATCATCTCTTCTTATATTGACTGTAATTTTATATTTTTCACTCAACAAAACTTCTCTGGATGATACGTAAGTCCTTATTCCTGTTATAGTCGGAACCATTATAGGTAACAATGGGCTAACCATCATTTGAAGAAAATTTTGCCCTCCCATGATAAGATGCCGCCGTGAAGCTAATAAATCCCCATCTATAGCCGATCTCAGTGACTTTATAGGATAATAAATAGTGAGTAACGCAAAAGTTAGAGTAGCAATAGGTGCTAGTGGTAAAGCCATAGCAAACGACCTCAAGACAGCATTACCTGTTACTCTTCTTAAAGCTGCTCTTTCATGTACGGTAAAATTATAAGTGGCAACTATGCTGAGCAATATAGAGCATAATGAAAGAATTCGTGACCAGTTCATCAGGTGGCGAAGTCAATTTATCCTTGTGATTTCAATTTTCAATGCCTGGATCTAGACCAAATTTTCAAAAAAATATGGAACAATGGATTCAATTATTAATCTTGTAAAAATAAAAAATATTGAAAGTCAGAGTCTAATACATATAATCCAATAATAACAATCACTAATTGACAATTTCGTGATTGTTTGAACATAAGATTTAGGTGCCTTGGATTTGGAATTTTGGAATATGGAAAAGTGTCAATTTGGCAAACCAATAAACCACAAGTTCCACAACATATCTACCACCAATAACAGCCATGAGCTCGAGCAACACTTAAGTCGTCTTTTTTGAATTCATTTATAAGCTCGTAAGAATTATATTATAGAGCGCTAATTTTTTTCACATAAAGTTGCNTTTTTCACATCAAGTTGCATTATCGATAATCTTTGATCCAAATTGTGGCGTTAAAGTTTAATGATATCTCGTTTTTCACGATTGTCTTCTTTGAGCACTTTGCTACGTTTATCGTCCAGAAATCAATATATAATGCGTCGATTTTATTCAGAGGACCCATTCAGTCACTCTGAAATTCAAGACTTGAAGAGAACATTGATATCCATAAAAGAACAGAATGTGGAACTAAAAAAGGATATGGAAGCTATCCGTCTTCGTTTAACTTTCTTTTATGGATCAATTTTGGCATTCTTCACGTTAATTGGTAAGAATTACAAATGGAATTTCAAACAGGAATGACGCTGTATCAGTTTAGCAGAAAGAGAAGAAACATCGTACACAGTGGGCATATATTTGACACAACTGGAGAAAACCCTAAAGTTTACAAATTAAAGGACAATGCCGACATTGGAGAAGTATTTAAGGTGCTTGCAAAAAGAACAGAGGATATTGCAAAGAACAAGCTTCCTCCTAATGAAGTTGCCAATTCTTTTAAAGACGATTTAAAGGATTTTATTGATGATACCGAAGAAGGTGCAAAGGACAAACAATAAATATTTTAACGATTGATAATGTTAAGGATGTCATTTTCGATGGCCTGGAGACTCTAAAACTTTAAAAGGTTTAAAGGCTTTACTTGCTTCTGATTTAGAAGATTTTCGATAAAACAAATTAATTTGTTATTGTCTTCTATTAACTCGTGGTTTTGTGTCTCCAATTCCCTATTTCAATGACTTAAATTAACTTACTCTTTGTGGAATTCGATTTCGGATAAGCAGCGAATAAGATCTTCTGTACTCCTGTCTATACTGCCTAAATTTGCCCACTGGATTGTTTTTTCAAGAAAGTGAATCTACGAGGAAAGTAAAGCTAAGCAAATACCTTTTTCTGATTTTCAAAGTTCTTTTCTATTTCATTATTCAATTTATTATCAAGTTTGATAATCTCTGATTCAGAAGCCCTTATTTTTTCAACCAATTCCATTCTAATTTAAAAAGTTGTTTAAGCTTACGAATGTCGTATTCTCTGTTTAATTGTTGTTGGCAGATAATCGAAACCATTATTTTCCTCACTTTGATTGCCTCCTGCAAGAATTTTTAAATCAATTTTTCTTTNAATTTTTAAGTCAATTTTTCTTTCTATTTCTCGGTAGCGTGAACGCTCGTCTTGGCTAGTTTCAAGTTCTTTGCGAAGGAGCTGATTTTCATTTAGTTGTTCCTCTTTTTCAATCAAAGAAGACCTTTCTAAATTCTAATAAATATTTCATTTGAAAACTACCTTATAACGTAAAGCAAGTGAAGAATTATCAGCCTGCAGTTCTTGAACCTTATTTGTTAAATCAATCAAACGTAATGATAAGCCTTCCTTTCTGTTGTTCTCTAATTGAATTAACCCATTGATTTCATTTATTCTTTTTTCTAGTATTGCGGTTCTAACTGAGATCAAGCTGGCTTACTTACTCTTCTTGATATCCTTTATTTATTTTCTCCATTTCATTCAGTTTTGAGGTTTCACTTTCAACTTTGACCATAGCAACCTCTTTATCTTTCTGCAATTGCTCTATAATCTTTTTATTTTCGTTATTTATCAGATCTATTTTCTTTTCACATTCAGAGATTATCAAATCCTATTTTTCAAAAAATGGTGTAATAATTACCTTGCTCTGTTGTATTGAATTCTTAAGATGTTCATACTTTGTCTTCATAGTTTCATGCTCGAAATTTAGTTTTAGAAACTTTGATTTCCAATTTTCTATTTCTTTCATTAAGGAAAGGGACATCTCATCTAAGGCGCGATTGCCACTTGATAAATTGCTGCTTTTAGGCTCCAGCTATGAAATATTTGATGCACACAGTACCTGCAGTTTTAATTCGGTTGTTTTGGCGGTCTCTTTCATCAGTTTCTGCTTCATGGATTGCTGCCCTTCATATATCTTAAGTTTAATCGCGTCTATAACTGTCTGCCGATCTTTTCTCTTTGCTTTTTCGTATCATATGAATTTCAATTATTTCAATTACTCTGCATCTGAGATATTAGTTGGAATATTTGCTATTAATTCTTTTAAAAACCTTTGTTCCTCAAAGCAAAATACACATTACTCGTCATCAATGGACCTGGAAGGAGAATCCGTTGTAACAGAAAGACTCTATCTGTTGTATGTAATCTCGTTACTGTGAAGTCGTCATCGCTGATCGTTTGCAACTTTTTACAGTGAACCTAATTTTATTACATTAAGTTTCTTTAAAAGCGAAGAGACAGCTGTCATATAACGCAATAATATAAAGCGAAAATTCGTTATTTATTATACAATTGCTCTCTATGAAAATAGTATACAAGGTTTGATTTTGCTTGCACCTTTATTTCTTTATCATCTATCAAAGGAAATAATAGCTACGTATGTTGATAGTTTCTTTATAATTACCTGACATGCCTGAAATTTAGCCCTGTCAAAGTCAAAATATGACAAAATTTGCAAAAGCTGTATCACCTAACTTTAATGTCTTTTACCTTCTTCCTTAACGTGTTTTTATTCAATTGTTCGGAACTTTGAATAAAATTGCGAATGATGTCCAATCTCTCCCTATCGATTTTCGCGTTTCGAATTTGATCAAGAATGCCAAATGTCTGTTAATGAAATTTAAGTTACTTTACTTCTTGGGAAGTGCTGCTAGTTGTGTAAAGTGACCGGGCATCTTCAAGGTGGGTAGGTCTAATTCTCTTTCTCAACCACCTTCGTCGGCGCACATATGAAGTAGTAAAAAAATTGGTAGTAAATTTTGTATTCCAATTGAAAGCATACTAATATATATTATTTGAAAATAGATCACCATCCATCCATCTTTCTCTAGGCCTTGCATTGCGAATTTATTATCAACAAACCAATCTCCACTCCACTTCCATTCTGGGCTTGGCAAAATAGTTTGCTTTGGAGAAGAATGGTAGCCTCCATCTGCAGTAGTCCACGTTTTAAAGTCTGTGGGAAGTAAAGACTTTGAAGAAAACCGCGGTGTCCCGAAAAAGCAATTGCCTCTTTGATTTTCATAAACTTCCTCATAGACTACAAGGAACTTTTTTTCTTCCAAAGTTGACCCTTCGTCTGCAATTTGGTTATACCGAAACACGATTTTGTCTTCTAAATTCAGAATTTTCTGTCTAAGACTTTTATATGCGATCGAAAATGATCCAAATGATGAATTCCAAATAGCATTATACACCTGATTAGACGAAAACGCTTTCCATGACGTTTCGGGTCTTAATGACCCGTAAGGTTCTGCAGATACATTAAATGATATTCTATCTTTTCCACTCAAACAAAATCTTAAGCGAGTCCAATATCCGCTATTTTGCATCATCAAAATCCATTTTCTCTTTTCAAGGTAGTTAGATGGTGGTAAACTCAATTCGTATTCTTCGTTCTTTACCAAATGCACGTGGATAGTAATAAAATATTGGAATTCATTTTCAAAATCTTCTATTTGTATTTGTAAAACAGAAACATCTCTCATTGGAGGAACAACATTCTCCAACTCACGAAAATATCGATTCTGTTCATTTATGCTTCCATCCTTTGAAAAAGCTTCTGTGCCACTTGTTACGTATGATAAAAAGTGGTATTTTAATGTTTCGTTTTGAATTCTAATTGTTACAGACATGCTAGGGTCCACCGTATACGGTATACCCCTGCCCTCAAAAGACAGACTTCACTTACCAGTAAAGACGATGCTAGAGGGGTTTAAATATTTATATCTTCTACAAGAATGTGCACTCACAAAAACTTCATTTGTTTTGTATGCAAAAGAGGAAGTTTCACATGGAGTGGATCAATTAGATCAAGTTGAAATAATTAAGTTCTGTGAAGATACTTTAAAATTTAACACCAACGTCTTTGCTATATGTATCGTCGAAAAATGTTTATTTGGAGATACAGAATATAAAAATCTGCTTCCGCTACGTGAATCAGCAGCAAAAATCGCTTCCAACGATGTATATTATCGGTACTTGGATAAAATGGAATCAAATTTTCGAATGAAAGTCATATATCCGTGCACAATTCTTCATATAAGAAAGTATCTGAAATCGAAGGCATTTAAAATTACGGAAACGTACAATATGTATTTGGAAAAAACATTGCCTTTCATCAAATCTTTGCCTGAGGAAAGGACTCTTTGGGTCACTAAAATCTTGAACAAGCAAGCAGAGCAGGATGATGTAATTATCTTTGACGAAGATGAAAAGGATGGATTTGTCTTATTACCAGATAGGTAAATAGATATTTTAGATTTTGATAGTAAATGGGATAGGACAACTATGACAAATATGTATCTTTTAGCCATCTCCAAATGTCCTATAATTTGTATACGGGAGCTTTCTTCCGATCATATACCTTTATTGAAAAACATTAAAAGCAAAACAGAGGAAATAGTAAAAGGAAAGTATGGAATTGAAGCTGATCAATTGAGAATGTTTGTTCATTACCATCCTTCGTATTATCATTTTCATGTCCACATTGTTCATTGTGATGTGGAGCCAACAAAAGCTATGATAGCTGGGCACTCACATCTTCTTGATGACATTATCGACTTACTAAGCATAGATTCAAATATTTTTAAGAATAGGGCTCTCACCTTTTACCTGAATGAAAGCCATCCACTCTTAACCTTATTAAAACGACAGGAATAGAATAAAAATATTTCATTAACAGTTAGATTTGTTTTAACTCTTAAATTTTCATTCAGTTTGTGGCTTTTGTTTACAATTACAAATGGCGACAATGAGATCCACGAGAAGGCCAAAAGTACTTGAATATTTAATATTGAAATAGACTGAAAAGGAAGGTTTAGGTCGAACAGCTTCTGTTGATTCAATCAAGTCTAATCAAGATGAAAGCAATGCAAATAGGCTTGGAGTATGTTAACCTATAAGATAAAATAGAAAACTATTCTTAAGCCAGCTGACCAGGAACAACTAACAGAAGCGGAGTTAAACGAAGAATTCACGCGCATTTTGAATGCCAACAATCCAAGGGCAGCTCAAAACATATCACGCTACAATTTTAAAGAGAAAGCTTACAAAACTATTCCGAATGCAGAGCATCATGTGCTGCATTTTGAGAATGACGGGTAAATGTTTATGTTGTCATACAAAAGATATTTCATCTTGAATGAGGAAGGGAAATTTGATGGCATTATTGGAGGTCAAACTTTAACTACTGTTGTATCAAATTCACAGATTCCAAAAATCGATTCTTCTGAAAAGAAATCTGCGCCTAACAATGAGGAAGTTGATGAAAATGGGGAAGCAGTAGTTGAAGTCAAAAAGGCGACAACCAAGAACCAGTTCAACTACAGCGATAGAGCTGCACAGTCTATTAATCACCCTTTTAAGGTTATGAATTGAATATATTTATATAGGATCGTTCAACTAATACCGAACCACCGCCCCAAAAGACATTCTCTGCGTCTGTGACGCAATGGGAAATTTATGACTCGTACATTGAAGATGAAATCGCTAAAGAGAAAATAGCTAAAGAGAAAGCCAAGGTATTTTCAATTTCGTTTTTATATAGGCTGTTGGTGGCGAAAAAGTAAAGGGTGCAAAAGAAGAGTCAAAAATAAACACTTTACCAACTGAAGCCCATAACGAGGATGTAATGAGTCGCCAAGAACTAGCCAAATCATTTAGAATATTGGAAAGAATGGCTAATCAAAACACCTATGAAGATGTTGCCCAGGACTACAAATATTGGGAAGATGCTTCCGATGAATTTCGCGAGGGAAAAGGTAGCAATTTATAAAAAGCAGTAAAAAGGAACTTTACTTCCTTTATGGACATTTAATTGTGAAGTAGACAAGCGTAAACAAGTGACCGCGGTTGCGTGGAATTACCAATACAAAGATTTCTTTGCAGTCGGCTACGGATCATATGATTTTATGCGCCAAGGTCCTGGAATGATAGCATGCTTTTCTTTAAAGAACCCTTCACACCCAGAGTTTATTTACCAAACTGACTCTGGTGTCATGTCTTTGGATTTCCATAAGCAAGACCCTTCCATGATAGTTGCCGGATTTTATGATGGCTCAGTTTGTGTTTTCGACTTGAAGAGGAAGAGTTCCAATGCAATCTACCAATCTGACTCACGAGAAGGAAAACATACGGAACCAGTGTGGCAGGTTATGTGGGGGCCAGAAGATTTAGACGGAAATACAAATTTCTATTCAGTGTCGTCCGACGGCAGGGTAACACAGTGGACACTTGTGAAAAATGAGCTGTTATATACAGACATCATTAAGCTGGATCTAGTATCAGGATTGCAGGAAGATCAAGACGAACTTTTTGGATTCGCATCTGCCTCCTGTATATCATTTTGTCCAAACATTGATCACTTGTTTGTAGTTGGAACGGAAGAAGGAAAAATCCATAAATGTTCAAAGACATATCACAATGAATATCTTGCGAGTTTTGAGGGACACAATATGAATGTTTACGCACTAAAGTATAATCCGTTTTCATCAAGATGTTTTCTTTCTGCCTCTGCAGATTGGACTGTAAAGTTGTGGGATCATGATTCATCAAAAGCAGCGTTAACATTTGACTTGAGTAGTTCAGTAGGTGACGTTTGCTGGTCGCCATATTCATCAACTGTGTTTGCAGCATGTACAGCAGACGGAAAAGTAATGCATTAAATTTTATGTTAAAAGGTGTTTGTATTTGATCTCAATGAAAACAAATATGAGCCACTTTGCGAGCAGCAAATAACGAAAAAGTCTAAACTCACGCATTTAGCCTTTAATCCAAATGAACCCATTTTGCTCGTTGGCGATGATAAAGGAACGGTGACCAGTTTGAAACTATCTCCAAATTTAAGAAAGCGCCGTAGAGCATCTGATGATGCTCCTGAGAATGAAAGAATCGAAAAGATTGTGGATATTGCTTTAGGATTAAATGTGAACAAATAAAGATTTTACCCACAAGTTTTATGATATTTGTTACCGGGGTTTAAATACTTTTTCACTTTAAGCCAATTATCAGTAGGGTGACAACTTACAAAAGTGTCATTTATAAATATTTGAGGTGATGCTGATTTTGGACAACAGCAGATTAATGCCTGGGTCCCGTCGAGGAAGACGCTCCACGACGACTAAGCTGATCAGATTTCTTTTGCTCCACTAAAATAAAATTCTACAACAAAAAAATAAACTGACGCGAAAGCTAAAATATACTGATGCGAAAGTTGAATCTCCGCGACTCAGAGTCTCAGACTCACTAACAACATTCGGTGATTAAATTAAGAAGGGTAATTGCCAGTTTGTAGGCTTTAGTTTTGAAACCGCCCTATACGTAATACAAAATGGAGTAAGTTCTTAATTTATAAAAGTGACAGTCGCCAACTTCATTTCAAGCGGTGGGGCCACACCTACACAATTGCCCTGTTGCAATTCGACGTTTGTCTGCTTTCCATAAACCCTAGATAAATTCAAAACTTGAATCTGTTGCGGGTATTACTCAAATAAAAATTAACCAACGTAGATCACTTAAATAATGTTTATTATTTATTGACATTAAAATAGACTTGTGGCTTCTTGTATGTCATGCAAGTCATCGTTAATTAATTTGATTGAGCTTCCAATCTTTCTTGCCAATTCCAACTGTTCTGATTTAGATAAATTTATAAACTTTTGAAGCAGAACACTGTCAGGAATAGGTTTTACAAGCGATGAGCCAAGTTCTCTGTTTGCCACTTGTCTAAACCCCTTTGGATTCAATCCACACTCATGCAACACTTGATGACACATCGTAGTTCCAAGAAGTAGCAGTCTTCTGTATTGTTGCTCGGGTATAGGAACAAAGCAGCCTATGCCACCATCAATGGACCCATAGCAATTTAAGAGTGGTTTGGTTTTGGTTGAGTCGCACGATGGAGAATTTTCTTTCGCCAGCCTGATGAGTTTATAAATTGAAGATCCAATGAATATCTCGCCTCTTCTTAACAATCGCTGACCAGCAAAACTATTTAGATTATTTGGTGAATAAGAAAAGAATACAACGTTTCCATCAACGTCAGAAGTTGTCACGTAAGAAGTGGACTCGTCAACCATGAATTCAGCAGTGGCCACTTGCATGTCTCTATAATCTTTACCCAAGATGGCAATTTTCGCTGGTTCTTCCTATCGTTATTAATATAGAATATAATGTACTTGGAATGCCATAAACCAAAGAGATTTATAAGAATCGCAAACAACAAAGAAATTTCTCATTCCCGCCAAATCATGACAGAACAGGGGGTAGTCATTAAAAGACAATCCATCTAAATCTTCATTGCTCTCAAATGATTCAACCAAAATCTAGCGTATATTATATAGAGAGAGAAATTACCTTGTTTCCAACACCTGTAACAAGATAGCCGTTTACAGCAACAGCCGCATTTACTGGACCTCTTTCAATTGGTCCAGTCCCGTTCTTACTGTAAAGAACTTTAAATTTATTCTTTCGTTGTGGATTGTTTGGATCTGGAACGACATCAATAACATCCAACATTATAACCTTAATATACATGAATAGAATGAATTACTCTTCCTCTAACTACAACATCTTCACCCCTGACATACGCAGTCCCAACAACAATAAAAGTTTTGAATCCAGAAATGTGTTGTTTGCTCTTCAGTTTAACTTCTTTAACAGTCATGACTCTTTCATTCTGATCCAACTCAAGAATATCGATTGTTTCCCACGTAGTTGGTGAAATTAATTCAAGTTGATATTTTGAAACAAACGGTGGGAATTCAGACGCTAATTAAACACCATCAATCAACGTTACGTTTATCAACAGCGTTTTCCAAAACATCGTTTTCTCTATCATAAGAAAATGGCTCAAACACACAAGTGGCTACCGTGTAAGTATTGCTGGCTAAATGATAAGCAATTTTCATTGGAGTTCTTTTTAATGGAATCTTTCTAATTGGTAAATCATAATCAAGATTGTTGAATGGAAAGAATTCACAAATATTTAAATTCCCCTTGCCATTGATGTAAATGAATCCACGCTGTGCAAATGTCCCATGAAAGGGAGTAAACGCTACAATATTCCCATCCAACGTTGATTTATGAATTCTGGGATATCCAAGTTTACCAATCAACACAAACGCTGGTGAATTTCCCTTTATAAAAAATCCACTGTAATTATCAATATTTTCAAATGGAATGATTTGATCAATTTCTGATTTTTCAGATCTATTTTCTGAAATTAATGAAAATGAATCTTTATGTTTAACAAACACAATTGAATTTATATAAGTGTTCAATTTGTACACAACATAATCTTTTGTTTCATTACACGCTAATAGCAGTGGCGTGTGTTCATTATCCAAGAACTTTATTTCATTGAAAATTGTGTGTAAAGGACCTTGCGTTTGATAAGAGTCAACTTCATTCACCAAGCAGTCAGTCGCTGAATTAAAAAACTTTGATGCAAAAATAGTCTCCATAGTGGGAATTCTAACAATCTTTTAAATTCTTTCTGTATTAATTACTTGCAATAATCCATTGGGTCGATATAGAATTAAATACCATTCAACAACCGCTGAAGGTTTATCAATCTCTTGATGTTCAATCAAAGGCTCTTCATTGGTTGTTTTACGAACTGTTTCTCCATAAATATCCATGTCAAGTTCCATATCCTCCTCTGCCATCTCATCAACATTTGGAACCATCTGGATATCATCCACTTCATTCAAAATTGTTTTATTAAAATGCCCATATTTGTCATTTATCACTTGAACACAAACAAATTGATCTTCTTCCAATTCTTTTATTTCTGAAATTTCGAAATTGTTATTTTCAAATTTCATTAATTTGAAATTTCCATTACGAAGCTTCAAAGCCAAGTATGGAAAACACCACGAACACCCAACAATGTCATCATCAGTAAACTTTATTTCATTCACTAGCTCTGCACCAACATTGAGAATATTAATTCCATTTTGATACACTTGAAAGATATAGTCAGTTGATTCAATCGATCCACAATAAATAGAAGGCCCTGAAGTGTAAAAGCCACACGATTCCAATTGTTGAATTTCATCGTTATTTGATTTCAAAACTAGAGTGGAATTGGTTGTAGAAATTATGATGAATTGATCATATTCTTGAAACGAAAACTTTAACGACCAAATGTTGCTACAATTCGTTATATTCAATTCTGTTGACATTGCTACATTATAGCGAAGATTTGTCTATTTCATCACAAATATATTTATTACATGAACTATTCCCAAACTTGAATTTCTTCCGTAACCAGAACAAACAACCAACTCTTTTTCAACCTTTTCTTTAGACCCAACTTTGTTTGATGAAATACCAATTGCCATGTCTCTAATTGTAGCCAAATTCATCAATGTATTTTCAACAGAAAATGAGAATGTTGAAACACCAACTTCTGTATCATGAATAAACAAATCATCCTCTTCTCTAACCTCATTCTTCTTAAATATACTCGATTTCGAAAATTTTATCACGAGCGAATCACATAAATTGGATCCTAAAAAGAACCGGCTATTGTCAATCAAACATCCACATGAAGCTGTAATACTCGCCCCAGTCTTTTCCAATTGAATCCTACTAACACTTCTTCCATCCCTCACGAATTGCGTCAAATACCTATGTTAAAATTCACTATTCATAATTACAAATCTCCGCTTCGTAAAATTAAAAGTCCATAATCATTTTCTAAATACACAAAAGTCGACGAATTAGCAAGCGTTTTTTGTCCTTCCTGACTATAGTCCGAAAATGGAAAATTCGATCCTTCTTTCGCCAATGGATTAAGAGGCACCGAATACATTGGAGAAGTCTGGCCGACATAAAATATCGCACACGGAGATATCCCCAACACACCACCTGTTGGTTTCGGCAATGCAGTCAAACTATTCAAATCATGCGGAAGGTTGGCTGATTTATGAATGCTCGTGTATATTTTTTGCTTGATATCCAGCGAAAATATCTCAATCATTTTTGTATCTTTTCTAAAATTCAATTGTCCGCTAAACGTTGGTGCTGATTGATACACAATGGCAAGTGTTGGCTCATAGTACCCATGCAAAAATACAATGTCAGTAACAAATGTCATTGCCTTGTTCAAATCTTTAAATCTTATCATAAAACTAGGCTGATACAATGTTTTCCTAAATTCAGCAATTATATTGTTGTTACGATTCATATTCAGTAGTATCACTATTGGCAAACGGTATAACAGCTAAATATTCATCGTAAACCCTCAATGCTGCACATCTATTCGACGGGTCCACTAGCAATTTAGGTCTGACAAACTTTTTCGTAAATTCATTCTATAACAATCATCCCAATCTCATACCTTGAATTCATCCCGCTCAAAAAAATGAATCGACATTGTTTCAAGTTCCAATTTCTCATTATCAAACGCCATCCAAGCAACCTATCACAAACCACACAAATACAAACCTTGGCCTCGGAAAACGCGAGCAAAATATACTCCTTGTTCTTTTCCCTATCAAGTGCAGCTTTTTGTATCCCGCAAATAAAACCAAACAACTCTCTTTGATACAAGAGCTTTAAAGTGTCTTTTTTAACGAGGTAGATGCACAAAATGTTGGATTTGGCAACTACTAGTGCGGGTGTTTTGGGAGCTACAAAATGGTTGGTCATTAATGAAAAATTCACAGCCGATGGGGCTAGCAACTATTTTTTATTAACGGGGTGCTTTTTATTACCTGCTGGTGTAAGACATTCATTTTGTAAAAATCGTAGTTTGGAAAAGTAATTTTGATGGCAAAATAGGGAGTGATCATAATTTACGCTAAAAAGAATGTTTATTAAATAATTTATGATGACTGTGCATTTAGTTTACAATCATTTCTTTTTAATAGTCTTCGAAGCATTGAGCGCACTGCTTCAAACGACATGTCCCCCAGTTGAAGCGGAAATCGGTCACGCACAATCTTAGTCAAGTCTGTGCAATTAATGGGTTTCAATGAAGCCTTGAAATCATTTACAAGCTCAAGTATCTGATCACTTATGTCATCATGAATCGGCTTGAATCCTTTATGAAATGTCTTCTTGTCGTTTTTATTTTGAACACCTAAAAATCTGCATTCTTGTTTGCGCCAGCGGTTTAAATTTCTCTGCGGTATAGCCTCGAGCGCTCTGGTCTCTTCCACTAACCTCTCTTCCTTTGGTTTCTTTAATATTGAAAGGAAATATAATTTTTCCCTTATCGTATAGTGCCTACGACGATTTATCGTTCTTTCGGGATCCAGACTTGCAATTGTTTCAGGTGCCGGACTTCCAACTATGTCAGGTGCCGGACTTTCAATTTTTTCAGGAGTCAGACTTCCCACTTTTTTAGTCATTACAATTCCTGAAAAGTCTCAAAAGTGAAAATTTTTTAAAAAAANTGAAAAAATTTTAAAAAAATATTGTGTCTTCGACTGCAGCTTAAACGTCCTTTATGCCGTTGTCCAAGCCGACGGCGCAGTCTCATATAAGCCACATGAAACGAAAGTCACAAGACGAGACAGTTTACGAAGAAGACGACATTGAAATACCATTAGAAGGAGCGTCCGCGGAGGAATTATATTCAGCCGCGATTGCAGAACAAGATGAAATAATTTCAAAGGAAATTTTAGACAAGGCGTTAAGTATCTGTACGGACGACCGTTTGAAAGCGAATATTTTAAAAGAACTCTATATTTTAACTCAGTCAGAAGCTCTCTTGGATGAATCTATAAGTGTTCTTGAAAAGGATGACAGAGAATGCAGTGACTTGATTCATTGCTACCTGCTGAAACTGTTTGCGAAAAACGAAAAAGATGATGCTTTGATTAACAATATTTGTAATTATTTTGAAAAGGCAAAGGATGTTAAAGATGTGGAGTTATTCGTCCATGTGTTTCAGCAAATGCCAAAAATTGAAGAATTCGTTGTAACGACCATAGTTTCTTTGGAAAATTGTTTACAGCGGGTGAATGCACAGTCGTTATTATCTACGATTAAGTTTGTGTTGGCCACCAAGGTTGAAATGGAAGATAAAGCACGCTATGATCGTTTAAAAGAGGTTCTCGAAATTTTGAAGAGCCAAAATAATTGTGGGGCTATGAAGCAGGTAGGCTTGGTTTGATGTATTAAGCGTAGTTGGGCTTTTGTTACTTGGAATTGTCAAATTTGGAAGAAAACGATGACAAGGCTGGCGATTACTTTGAAAAGGCGATAGAAACTTGGGAAGAATGCATAAAGTTATATCCAAATGGTAAAAGTTTATAAATTGATTGAAAATATAGAGTGTGACGATATCAAAAAGGAACTTGAGACCATGGAAGATGCATTCGCAACCGAACTTTGATATTTAAACTTTACATGATCGAATGATCAACTAGGCATGAATAATAAAAAGGAGATTTTACAATTTCAGTTCATTTGTACCTTTTTGCAAACCTTAAAGGGCAAACTACCATTTCCCTATAGCAAAAACTTTATATTCAAACACTGTTCAATTAGCTATGGCTAGTATATAAATTTGATGAAAATTACCCATGCGCAATATTTTGTAAATTTCTGAATTGTCATGATTTTATCGCGCCAGAAACGTGTTGAATTCCAAGCGTTTCTAGATATAGACGATATAAGTTCTGACGTACTTTTAGACATGTTAGAGCTCCCGAATCCGTGTCATAAATTTAATGTTGGGTATAAGAGTCTGAGGGAGGTGATATCAGTGAGCGATATAAAGAGGGTGATAGATTCGCTGTTGACTGGCAAGTATAATTTGGAGCAGGCGGCGTTTGAGATGCTGTTGCTGAATAGCGATGAGCTTGGGAGGGAGTTTCGGGAGAGTGTGATTGATGGGATTAAGATGAAGAAGGTTGAGATGTTTGAGAGTGCGATGAGGATTTTGAGAGAGTGTAGGGTGAAATGGATTGGCACGTTTTTGGGGGAGAGGATGAATTATGAGACTGTGTGTGAGATGTATAGACATTTGAAGAGGTTTATGGGGCTGTATGATAAGAAGACTGGATTTGAGATTTGTCAGACTTTTAGGTTTGAAAAATATACTGATAAGGTTGAGATGAGTGTGATTGCAACGAGAGATTATGAGCCTGGATATGTTATAAAGAACTTGGTGGGAGTTAGTGTTGAAATGTCGAGAGAAGAAGATGAAAATTTGCAGAATAATGGTGGAAGAGATTTTAGTGTACTTTGGTCAACAAAGAAGAGAGCGTATTGCCTGTTACTTGGACCAGCGAGGTTTGTGAACCATGATTGCGAACCAAACGTTGAAGTAAAATGTATTAAAAAATTTAAAGAGTTTATTCCATCATCAGGAAACGATATAAATTTCAAAGTGATAAAACCAATCAAGACAGGAAAAGAAATCCTTGTTTATTATGGGAATGACTATTTTGGTCCTAACAATGTAGATTGTCATTGTGAAACATGTGAAAAGTAATATCTTGAGTAAATTGAAATAGAAATAAAAAGAATTGTGATGTTGATGTAGAGAAAGTTTTGCAAAGATCTTGTAGGAGGACCACAAAGGTGTTTGTTGAAGAGATTAAAAAGGATGATGAAAAGGAGAAAGCTTATCCAATGCATTCAGAGATTATTTTTGATCATTTAATTAGTCTTGGAAACAGCCAAGGGAAGATTGGAGTGTTGGAATGCCCATATTGCAAGGGGAAGAGAGAAAACCCTTGGTTTATTAGAGAGAATTTGAAAGAAGATATTTATGGAAAGATTATTTGTGAATTTTGTTATCGCCACTCTGAATTATTTGAAGTGCCATGGCCTAATAGAGAACAAGATTGGGATGAAGAAGAAGAGAACATTGAAAAACCAGAAGAAAAGATTGGAACGTTGGCTTGTATTAGGAAGAGTTGGACCGAGGCCATGGAGGCTAATGCTAAATCTAATCTAGCCCACGTGGCAGAAAAGATTTTAAGTAAATCTATAGATGAATCTAAAAATAGATGGAGGGCCATTTGTAGTATTTATAAGAAATACAGAATTTGGGATTGTGATACCGATGGATGAATTGTCAGGCAAAATCAGAAAGGATTTGGAGCCGTATGAGATTGTTGTTAAATTGTTTCCGATGGAAGAGAATTTAATGTAATCAAAGTAGTTTGATAAGATAGAAAATTTTACCCTGGAAAACAATGTTCAGTTTTTGATCCATTTTCTGATAAATTTATGAAATATCTTTTGAGAAAAGAAAACTTTATGAATAGTGCAATTTTTGAACAAATGATGGAATTTTTAGAAACTGGAAGTTTAGATCCAAAGTATTATTGGTCAACGTTTAGTACTGGAGAAAGAAATTATGAAAAATATAGATTTCTACTTGAAAATGAGAAATTTGGCGGTATGAATTTTTTTTGTTTCTAAAAATAGATGATCTAATAGGAAATTTACAAAATGAATATGAAGTCGGAGATCTAGTTTATGCCCTTGAACCTGAAATTAATATAAAATATGAATGCAAAGTAAATCTTTATAAAGTAGATGAAAATAGATCTTGAAGAAGAGGAAGAATGTGAATGGAGAATGGGAATATGATGTAAAGTACATTGGATGGAAGAAGCCAATGAAGCAACCCTGGTTAAAAGCTATAAATTTGGCACCTAAGAAGAGAAGAATTTCAAATGAAATGATTAATGAGCGTTTGGAACATTTTAAGAGTTTTATGAAGAAGAGAGAATCTGAGCAAAAAGAGAATGAAGAGACAAGAGGTGATAGGGAAAAGAATGGAGAAAGGAATGAAGAAGAGAACGAGAAAAAGTCTATTTTAATAAGCATCAAGAAACCAAAACTGGAAAGGAAGGAAAAAGAAAATGTGATGAAGATTGAATCTATTTTGGATAATGAAAATGAAGATGAGAAAATGTTGATTGATGAAAAGGAAGAACCTTCAAAGGAGAACTTAATAGAAGAGCAAAGCATGCAGTTAGATCAACAAACGAAAGTTGAGTCTACAGAAGAGAATGATAAGATGCAGTTAGATGAAGAGAAGCCTATTGAACAAGAAGAGGAGACTAAAAAAGTTGAACCAGTAGAAGAGACAATGATGATTGAAAAAAGTGAAGAAAGAGTGATTGAACAAGATGAGAAATCTATTGAACCATTAGAAGGGACAAAGAAGGCAATTGAACCGGTTGAAGAGATGAAGGCAATTGAACCAGGAGAAGAGGAAAAGGCAATTGAACATGTAGATGAGGAACAAGAAGGAATAGCAATAGAAGGATTGAAAGAAACACCCTCGCTATTAAAAGAGGAAGAAACATTCGCTGAAAATGAACCTATTAAGGAAACATCTCATTCGCGAACAGCTAATGCTCAAGAAATAGTTGTTAATACAAATTTTGTTCAAAATGAAAACCCTATAGAAAATAATCATCTAAGGGAAGAAGAAAAGAAGGAAAACGTTTCAGATCAATTTATAGAGTCAACCATCAATCAAACTATCAATCATTCTTCATCACATAATTCAACTCCATTATTTAATAACGCTCTAAGTGAAATCTCTACAAATTCTTTGATAGATTCAAAGATTGATCAAGCTGTATCAAAACCAAGTATTCATGATTATTAATCCTTAAAAGGTTCAAATTTAATAAAAGAAATTGAAAATCAAAATCCAAAAATTTGTTAATAAACTATTTTGTCTCAACTAATTGTCTCAAGACCCTCAAACATATTTAATCTCAAATAACTTTATTTAAACACTCTCAATTCTTCCTCTGGTATATTTATTTCCTTTTTTACTTCAACCATTCAACTTACCATCTTCATGAACTCCAGTTTGGTTTCTGGAATATTCATCTCCTCCAAGTATTTCTGCCTATAAAATCCCACAATTTGTTTCTCTATCTTATGCTTTTCACAAATCTCCATTGCCCTATCCCATTTACACATCTCAATATTCAATTTAAGCGCTTCCATCATCTTCCCATTCTGTAGATAAATAGACTCGGCTTCTGAAACATTTCTCTTCAACAATGCAAACAATGCTTGTCGTTCCACACTATTCGTTACGTCCTTCATTCTACAAATATACTGCACCTTGGCAATCTATTCATTTGCCTTATTATCCAGTTACCTCATCCAAAGATGCATAGGCTACCTCGCATGTATTAAGTTCCTGGTATTGCAATGCCATTCCCGCTAAACACNCAATCTATTCATTTGCCTTATTATCCAGTTACCTCATCCAAAGATGCATAAGCTACCTCACATGTATTCAATTCCTGGTATTGCAATGCCATTCCTGCTAAGCAAGCCCAAAACGATCCTTCCTTTACAACCCCACATAAAATCACCTACATTCACATATCGACACAATTTCACAGCATACTCCCATAGCTGTCTCTTGACCAAATCTTGCATCGATTTAATAAACGGCGAAAAGCTAGAATAAAACAATGCATCATCCTCCTTGCTCATAGTCACTTGGTGGCCACTCACATCTCTAATCTGCAATCTCCTACCAATCATCCTATATATCTAGAAAAAACTTATTACGACAAGTCTTTGATAATCGTCGCAGTTGACACCAAATCACTATCAATAAAAACAACAGGCGGGTAATATAGAATAATCAACAAATCGGTACTCGTAGTAAACGCTAATATATTATGCGTATTGTGCCATTTATAACTGGTTACAAATTGTCCTTTCTCCTATTTCCATTATATTTACCCAAACGAACTGGTTGCACGTTGATAGCCGAGCTCAAGTACAAATTATCATCCGAATCCAAAAAGGCTAAATACTTTGTTGATGATTCGCATGTATCCAGCTTGAAACTCTTGATATCTCTGTCATGCTTATATTGCGACATCTGCAACGCTTTTCCGGTATTCAAATCATAAGACGTGAAGCCTTTTAAAACAAAATGAGCAAATTACACTTGTCGTCATTGCGGTCTCTAATTGTAAGGATATCAGAGCTCATGCTCATAATCCACGGCTTTGTTCCAATAACGGGGATTTTAATGGAACATTGTTGCTTGCCTTCTGTCGTATAAACAACAATTCCATTGTTCTCTACGAATGCCATAAATCTTTCGATATTAATCAAAATTTTTACTTTGAAGATAGACACATGCCGTAGAGATTACCACTGTAGTCAATTACAGCAGGTGTTGACCAGTGATTTTCGTGGTACACGAACAATTGCGATCCTGTTTTTACCATTAGACATTTCTTGAAATGAATATCTAGGACTCGGTCTTTGAAATCAAGCTCGTCGGAATTGCCATTCAAGATGTCTGTGACGCTTACTTTGTTGGGGGTAGTTACTGTGGCTTCCCAGTGTCCCCAATATACAGTACTATAAAATAATTAAGTTTAGGTTATACCAGCCAAGTCTATGTGCCAAATATAGCCCTCCCCGACTGGTGCAAAATGCGAATTGGTTTGAATCAGACTTGAAAACAATGTTCTGCACAGAACCGGCATTTACAATTTGTTTTTCTAAAAGCAGGTTCTATTATGATATGCAAATGTGTATACCCCCTTTTCATTTAAAATTGTGATATTTTCATAGCTGCCTACACATACTAGTGAGCCTTTAGGACACCACACAATCGAAGAAGGAACATTTGCTACAGACAATGATGATAACAATCGACCATTTTGATCCCAAATCTTTTAAAAATGGTTTTAAATGCTACTTTGACTTTCTTGTCTTCACCTCCGGTGGCAATCAAGTCTTGGCGACTACAGTCAACAACAGTGACAGGTCCACCATGTGCTTTCCATTGAGCAGTTTTTAGTCCACCATGGGATGGAAGAATTCCCTTGACGAATACGTAATCCTTGACAGTATAAATGATATGTGAATCGTCGGATTTCCATGCCGCGGACAGAATTGGCGGACCTATATGACAATTCAATTGTTTGTTACCGGTTTGGATTACTGTTGTACGGAGCATACCGCTCTTTGACCATACTTTTAAACTTCCATCTTCTCCATCTACAAATTAAAAAGTTAGTGACGTTACATGTGAGAAAGGAGCTGCAATCGTGACTCCATTGGATGCCTAGAATCGCACCGTTGTGCGCTTCAATAGTCTTTTCGACACGGAATTGTTTGGAAAGAATAAACATCTTTCCTGAAAATGTACCCACTACGAGATTGTCAGTGCCGTTGATGCTTGTGACAAGGTCGTTTTCTGGTGCTTTAAATTCATTAATTGATGAACTGTTTAATGATTCGACTGAATGCTTGAGCATCTTTCCATTGTCACTATTATAGATATCAATTGAGATTACCTGTGTGAAATTATGTCTTTTGAAGACCAACAAATGCATTGAGAGTTTGAATCTATTTTTCTTTTTGAAACTGGATTTACCTGTTTTGAATGGGAATATGACAAGATCGTTCATTTAATGTTTTCAATTTATTTTGACAAACAAAAACAGTTGAAAAATAGATTAATTGTTGAACTTGAAATGAATTTATTTATTTTCTTTTGGACTTTCAGATTCAACTTTTCCATGCCCTTCAGGTTTAGGATATTGCACAATTTCATTGAGAAAGACAAAGCCATCACCATCCTTGTCCAATTTACTTACGATTTCTTTAATTTTAGCTTCATCGGGATGATCTCTCATCATTCTCAAAGCCAATTCAAGTTGATCCACAGAAATTTGACCAAGATCATTCGTTTTAATGAGGTTTAAACGATTTCCAATTTCATTGTCATATTTCTTTAATTCATTCTCAATTTGAGAAATCATTTTTTCTAAGCGTTCATTGAGTCTTACAGAAGCCTTTCCCTCAGAGTCTTTAGGTTCTTCTACGTTCAGAGAAAATATCAAATTACGAAATTTACTGATTTCAAATCTTGTCTTTCCAATTTTAGTTCTTTTATTTTATCTTTTTCAGATTCAAATGTTGATTCAGAAGATAGAATAATGATTGCTTCTTTTAATTGTTCTTTTTGTTTTTCAGTCAACTCTTCCTTTTCAGTGGAGACGTGTTCAGCTTTCTCTTCCTTTAATTTAGCTTCAATTTCTTTTTCTTCTTGAATTGCTTCATCTTCAATCATTTCCTCTTGCTGTTCAATAACTTCAAGTTTCTGCTTTGGTGACAAATTTTCTTCACCAGCGACTTTGGAGGCATTCAGTTCAACTTCATTGACAACAGAATCTGGAAGAGAAGAAATTGCGGCTCTTAAGGCTTCAGAAGGATCGTTTTGTTCACCATCAATCATAAAAGCGCGGGAAAGAATTAGCAAGGATTGTGGAATTTCGTGTTTGAGATGCAAATCAAGCCACTGCTGCAATTCATTTCTCATTCTAACAGGGGAAGCACCAAGAAATTTTATTCCTTTATTGATAGAAAGTTTATTAGTCTACCTCTTGCTTGACATGCAGATTGCAATTCTGGAATATTCAAGTTTTCAACGCCTTCTTTCATTATCATTTTATCATCAGCTTTCAACTTTTGCATTCTCGTTCTAATTAAATAACGTAAAAAATTGTCTGTCCCATAAGCCTTTATGTTCATGTAGCGGCACATCGAAACTAATTGAGGTCGACTCAAGTTCTCCAACGTCATTTGATCTTCAAATTGCTTGCTCACTTTGATTAAATCTTCTGTAGCAACTGGTTCTCCTGTAACTCTACACTAGAAATTTATCATTGCAGTATTTCATTTACTTTGCGGAAAAGTTCAGAAAAATCTTGTGCTGCTCTGCTCTTTTCACTATTTTTATCAACAGCCATTGTCTTGACAATATCTTGCAAGAATGAAGCCATTTCAATTTTGACTTTTAATTGCTTCTTTCTTTCCTCTTCTTTCTTATGCTGATCTTCAAATGTAGATGGAAGCATGTTAGGAAATAGTTTAAGCGCCACTGGTAGAAGCAATTCAAGGAACGGCACAATCACAAATACGGAAAATGGTATCAATCGAAATAAATCACCACTTGTTCTAATCAACTGTTCATCATGTGAACAATTTATGCTTACTTGTCGGTATTCTCTTCTAGTCAGAGATTCCCCCTTTCTCATTTTCCACATCAATTTAAACGATATCTTTATCTCTGCCACCAATAGCTTGCTTCCATGCCAATAATGCAATGCTTCATCTTTTATTCTTTGCGATAATGGCTTCTTTTCCACAGACTTGTTCTTTCCTATTATTTCCTTGCTTTCATTGATCCTTTCATGAATAGAACCGTTGTTTTTGCCATCATTCGCAGATCTCAGCAAAGTAAATCGACTTTGTGTCATACTTCTTCCACTAATGATTCGGCAATAAGCCCTAGACTGAACCAATTTCATAGCATAAGGAGCTAATACAAAGGGTTTTCTGCACCGAATCATTTTTGAAATTTACACTTGCCTATTTTGCAAATCTTTGTTTTATGACATGCCAAAGAAAGAAATTGTATACCTCCCATTAGCATAAAATCTTATACATACTTAACATAGCTCACAACTAAATCTTATGAAATATGAGATGAGTCAGATGACGTTTCTTGGCTCGTCAATTTTTATGTAATGTTTTTAAAAAACAAAAATTTCTCTTGGAAATATTTTATTGAAATATATTTTAATTCCTTCCCTCTGGTAGTCTAAATCTCAAATCCAACATTGAAATTTCCATGTCTCGTCGAGCAATTAGTTATCCATTACGCAGATTGTTCTCCACCGAGAGTCCATTCAAGAAATCTATTGATTTGAAAAGACCGGTGTCCCCATTTGCAATATACAAGCCTCAGATGCATTGGCTAATGTCTATTGGAAATAGAATCACTGGTGTTGCAATTGGTGCTTTAGTATATGGATACTCTGTTTATTACGTATGGAACGGGGCTCCAAAAATTGATCAAACTGCAAATTATATTCATCAGCGTTTACCAAAGTCTTTTGTTACGTTTTCAAAGTTTTTAATTGGTAAAATATGTTTGTATCCTAAATGTATAGCCATGACCTTCAATTTTCATACATTCTGTGGAATTAGACACTTAATTTGGGATGCCGGGTACCAATTGACTATAAGGGGAGTGTATTTGACTGGATACTTGGCAAACGGTGCCACAGTGGTTTCTTCTCTCGCAATGGCTGCAATATAATAAATTCAAAATGAGATTGAAAAGATTAATTATTTAGTCTTAATTTTTTTTCCTGATGAACAGTCGATTTCTTGGTTACCAAGAACAATGACTTCTTTAGAATCTACAAAAAAGGCTGACTTATTAAAGCTTAATATCTTTAGCATTATTCAAGATACCAAATTTGCTGTGGATTTGTACATTGACTTGTTGGCTAAATCGCCCGGGCATCGCTGGGTAAAGATACTTGAACCACTCAATTCAGTTGGCTATTAAACGAAAAGTTTTTAATTATAATGACTCTGCTCTTTCAAAGAAAGTCGCCATTAAGAACCAAGATAAATATGTTGAAATACATCGAATTACCAAAAGATCTAGTACCTCCAACACTTATATAACATCAACAAATGGCGAAATAAATGATGATGACTTGAATATGGCTGAAAGTTTAAGAAAATGTGCGGCAGCAATTAATATTCAAAGGGTTTGGAGAGGTTCCCAATGCAGAAGAGAACTTGTTGATCTTGCAAATCGCTCATCGTGGTCACATGATACATCAACACATCAAAGTCTTATTGGTAAAGATCAAAAAGAGAATGAGGATTTGCTGGCTCCCATAAAAATTAACGCCAACGTAATACATTATATTTCTTGGCAAAGGATCAACTGTATAAGAAGTTTAACCTGTACTATAATGCACATGGGTACAAGACAAATCGGGCTATGACCTTTCATGAGTATTGTGTTGTAAAAATACAAACCGTTTGGAGAGGATATGTGCAGAGGAAAATGTACTTGAAGAAATTGGAGGCGAAGAATGCAGCATTAAAACAAAATGAAGAACTTGAAAGGATAAAGGAAAATGAGATGAAAATTAAAGGGTCTCAAAGTAAAAATAGTATAAAGTCTGTTCCATCAATGAGTGAGGAGATCTACGCAGTGAAAAAGATTCAGAATGCTTGGAGATCTTACTGTGTAATTTTTCATGGTACCTAAAATAGCAAAGGGTTACTTTTAAATATTTAAAGAGCCTTGTTAAGCACTTTCAATGTAATGGGAATCCAAAGAAATTGATCTCAATTATAAATCCAAGAGAGTCTCATTTTATTGAACCGGTTTCATCGATACACTTAAAATTTAGACTAGCTGGAGTATAATCTATTTTTCATACCCATTAGACTACTTTTCCTCCATCATTAGTATACAAATTGTTTACTCATGGTTCGTTGGTGGATGTAAATTCATTTAGCCCAAGACCAAGCTACAATGTCATCAAGCCATTAAAAGAATCTATTCCTCAACATTGTAAAGGAAAACAACAGGCATACGATGTAATTGACTCAATTTGGGAAAGTATACTATTGAGCAACTATAAAAAGATGGTTGGTATACAAGAGGAAATGTTGATGACTGGAGAGTTTTGTCCACCAAAGTAATTTTCAGCTAGCAATTTAAAACTGTCATAGGCTTACGACCAATATTTGATGAATCCTACACTATTAGGACAGTTTGATGTCGCAAAGAGTAAAAACAGCAACCCTCATCATTTCTCAAAAACAATCCGTAAAAAAGATTTGGAAGAAAAACGAAAGCAAAGAAAATTGGCTTGGATAAAGAAAATGTAGATAGATTAAGAGTTCGTTTCAATTAGTTATTCGAAGGGCAAAGATGACGATATTAATGAAGAAGCAGACGACCTTTTAGAATGGCTGAATGATTTAAATTATGATAATTATTTTCAAGATTGGAGCAAACTGGCAACGTCTGGGTTTTCTGATAGTAATATTACAACACCGTTTTAAATAGTTCCTGATACATATTTCATTGAAAACATGGATAAAAAATACACAATCAAACCTTCGTAGTAATAAATATCAATTTGCAATTACAATTTCGGTTTATTCATATTTTCTTCTATAAGTTCAATATTTGTAAATGAGTTATCCATAGGACTACCATCAAGAATCATCCTGCGAAGGGTTATATTTTCGTTTCCATTGGAAGAGGAATGTTTAAAATCTCCGGGTAGATAAATCGTATATTTGGATTCTATCTTTTCAATTTCCGGTGTCACGGGTTCAACCTGTGACGTTTGAATTTGCTTGACCAAGTCATGAATGTTATAGTATTTCGATATTTCTTTTATCAAGTAAAACTGTGGAGGAAAAAGTTTGATCGTTTTTTCTTGAAATTGTGTTAGTATTTCGTCCGGAGTAGCAAAGAAAGCACTTGAAATTTCACTTTCATCGGGTAGAGGTCTAATGTGAGGATCTTTGGTTATTGCAATGAAAAAATGTGTGTTATATCTCCTTTGATATGGTGCAGGTGTAATCCAATTCGCAAAGTGATAGCAGTGTGCGATAGCAGGGGCGAATCCCAGATGACGGGGAAACATTAAATGAAACGTTTTGGAATCTTTTAGAACCTTTTAAGGGAAGTGATAGCGTATTACCTCTTGCCTTATCTCCTTCAGCTCAGACATACGCTTGCAATCCATTGAAACAACTCTTCCTTTTGTTAACGATTGTGTCATTAATATCCCGGTTTCTTCAAATAGTTCCCTTAAAGCGGCCACTTTGTATGGCAAATTTGCTTTGTCAATTTCTTTTTGTTATTTAAATTTCTCGGTACCATTTAGAAAGGGTATCATTTTCGAAACTTTGTTAGCGAATAAAAAATCAGAATATTCTACATGGCCTCCTGGGAACGCACTCGCATTCGAAAAGGATTTGACTTTTGGCGATCTACTCAAGCTATCAAAAACGGACAACCTTTTGAGCATTAAAATATCATAATTATAAGTCTTTGATATTGAATTGGGTTTCACAAGTATCACTCTGTCGTAATAAAAGAACTATGCATATTTACGATGATGCAGACGTCAACAAATGTTGTTGTTTTGACATAAATTTTATTCGCTGATTTTTTAATATGTATGTGCACCTAATCCTATTCGAAATGCTTTTTTAAAAGTATTGCTTCGAGCTCCATTTCATCAATTGTTCTGGCAACGCGATGTTCATCGTCCAAACCTTTGTTTTTTAGCTAAGAAAAGTAAAAAATTAAAAGTACATCGTCATAAATTTTGTCATTGTTGGGCCAATCGCCTTTAACTCTTGGCACAATGTGAACGTGAACATGTGAAACGGTTTGACCAGCATCCAATCCGTCCAGATATTTTATCAAAAAAAGTCTTACTTGAATAGCGATAGTCATCGAAGTTGCTGAGTATACCTTTTCTATTACTCGACTTACTTTTTGCACTGATTCAAACAAGTCGTGAACTTCTTTGATTTCTAAGCTCGAAAATCGCTCAACGCTTCTTTTGGGAACCACCAATACGTGACCGGGAACCAGAGGTTTTATGTTCACGAACGCCAATGATAGACTTGACGAGAAAAATATTTCACGGGGATCAATTGCAACTTTACCAAAAGCAAACATTACCCCTGCGATTTTTTTCGAAAACTTAACAGTACAAAGTCTTAAAGATGAGACAATTTTAAATTGAAGGTTTCTTAATTTACCCAGTTAGACGCTGTCGCCATAACAACGAATTGATTTTGGAAACTCGCATGAGTGGTAAACCAGACTTAACACGAGATACATTTAAACGGACGAAGCTTGTTTATAGTATAAATCCTAAGATCGAGAAGCCTTCTTCAGCAAACATTTTTGGAAAGTCCAAGCATTCGACGTAAATAGTGTAGTAAATGATAAATAGAAACTTTGCCAATCTCTACAAAGAGGGTAAAATCCCATGGTAATGATCATTGAAAACGGATATATAGTCGTATCAAACATGGATCTGTGAAGAAAGATTTACAATGGGATGTTGATTTACAAGATTTTATGCTGAAACATACGGATATGGTTAAATTTTTCTTTGAAGGGCTATTGGAAAAAGAATATCCGTAAAATATCATTCTCAATCGAATGTAGTTTGAATTGGATATCATCTGTTGGATTACGAAATATATTGGAAAGCATTCCTGACATTATGCAGAAAATTTCAAGTGAAGACTTTAAACCGTGTATTCTCACAATGAGACGGGTGATATCTGGCGTAATGCGATCACAATTTGATGAATTAGGACAACTTTGAATCTATTCTAAAAATCTTACCAAGGGTTATTGACTCAATGTCAGTTGAGCAATGCCAAATAGCTCTGCCAATGCTTTTGATTCCAATTGGAAAACAATACCAATCATGTAAAAATTCAGAAAAGCAAATATTTATTCAAGAGCTGAAAACATCAATCTTGGAAAAGAAAGATACTAAATGCCAGCAAATATTAAAAAATAAATTAGCTTGGTTATACTATATTAATGCATTATACTTTGGCCTAAACAGTGTTAGAGTTGATCAATGGCTTGGTTTAGGCAATGTTCAAATTTTTCGATGTTATTTTATTCTTTATACGATACATAATATCTATATTTTTTAAAGAGGTTAGAATGCGAGGTGGGCACAAGATACCAAAAAATGGACCTGGTAAGAGATAAGTAAGCTATTGTAACTAGTTCTATTTGTTGCTGCACCACATGCCAATCAAGTAATAGAGATGTCTTAATTTTAATAGTTTGTGGATCCCATGATTTTATACCAAACATGTGAACGAAAAGTGAAGTTTCTCATTGCTGAGAAATCAATGAAACGAAGAATAATTGGCTTTTTTGGTCGGAAACTCGAGGCTATACCTGTAATTAGGCCCCAAGATCTCGGATTTAAAGGAAAAGGCAAGATTACATTTGACAGCGAAAACCTTGCGATTAAAGGAATAGGAACGAAATTCTTGACAGAATTCGCACATCTTCCTGTTCAAATAGCGTTACCAAAAGACCAAGGGACTGCCACAGTTGATTCAGTCATTAGTGATACCAAATTGTTGCTCAAGAAGCCTTTTCCCGCTGAAGCTAATGCTCTTTTAAAAAAGACTTCAGAATATTTAATCTATCCTGTTGTAGATCAAGGGAAAGTGTATGAGAATGTTTTTAAACAGTTGAATAACGGAGAGGCTGTTGGGATTTTTCCTGAAGGGGGATCTCATGACAGAGCAGAAATGTTACCGCTTAAAGCCGGTATTAAGATNATGTTGCCACTGAAAGCCGGTATTAAGATTTGTAGTCAAATAAATAGGGGTTGCATTAATGGCATTAGGGGCTATGGCAAAATATCCTGGGCTTGATGTTCCAATTATTCCATGCGGCTTATTTTATTTCCATGCAGACCGATTTAGATCAAGAGCGATGGTGGAATACGGACAACCTATTAAAGTCGAATCAAGACTCGTTGAAGATTATAAAAAGGGCGGAGAGTTTAGAAGGAATGCGATTTCTGAATTGCTAAAGATTATTTATCGTAATTTGATGGCTGTCACCGTCAATGCTCCTGACTTTGAAACCCTTCAAGTGATCCAAGCAGCTAAACGTCTTTACAAACAGCCTAAAACGAAAATGAACCCCTTTGCTGAACTAGAGTTAACTAGGCGATTAATTAAAGGATACACTATTTACAAAGACAATTCTAGAATAGTAAAACTGAAAGAAAAGGTATATAAGATTTCTAAACATTAAAAGGTCTTGAAATATAATGATCTCTTGTTAGCTTATGGCTTAAAAGACCATGAAGTGAAAAAGACAATCTTGAAGCCGTTTCAAATTATTCCACGATTAATCACTAGATTGATCGGGCTTTTATTTCTATTTTCATTTTCTTTGCCAGGAGTCTTGTTAAACGCTCCCATCGCCGTCATTGCCAACATTATTAGCACCAAGAAAGCTCACGAAGCCAAAATGTCATCATCAGTTAAAATTTCAGGCAAAGATGTTTTGGCTACATGGAAGCTCCTGGTTGGTTTAGTTTTAATCCCCAGTCTCTACTTTATTTACACGCTAATTTCATTGTACTTTTTGAGTTATTTTGGTGTAATTACTAATTGGAACTTTTATGCCAAATTGTTTTTGGGCATTTTCCTCGATATCATAGTTTTTCCAACAATTTCTTATGCCGCCATTAGGTTTGGTGAAATCGGGCTAGGAATTTTTAGATCTCTTAAACCTTTGGCCTTGGCTTCATTTAAACCAGCAAAGGCAAAGGAACTGCGAAATAAGAGAAAAGAAATTAAAAAGGAAATAATAACCGTTGTCAGTGAATTTGGGCCTAACGTTTATAGCGACTTGAATAATCTTGCTATTGCACAAAGAATTCACATAGTTTCAGACGAGGAAGATGATGCAGCTCCTTCTCCTTTGGTGAATTGGTCACTTTTAGGAAACGATTTTGATGAAATGTGGAAACAGGTAGAACCGCATGAAATTGATGATTACTTTTTTAAGCAATAAACATCATTGCTAATTTTTTATTAATCATTTATTGTTCCTCTTCTCCTAAAGATAAAAATCGGGTAACTTTCTTTTCTAGTTGCCTTGCTGTATTTTGCCAAACATTCAACTTTTTATCTTTTTCCATAGCCTTTATCTAAATTAATTCAAAAGTTTACCTTAAAATCACCGCCATGTTTCTTGATCATTGATTTGATAAATTCTATTTCTTGAAGAGAAAAATATTTCTCTGTTTTGGCGCTATTTAGTCTCTCTGCCTTTTCTTCCAATTCTAAAATATTGTAAACAATTAAAAAATTACTTTTAACTACTGGAGTTGGTTCACTGTTATCGGCATTTTCAACTTCAAAAGTCTTATCAACAAGTTGGCCTTGCTCCACAAGTTCTTCAATCTGATCAATGTTTAATATTGAAACAGCATCAGCGACAGATTTCTTTGTTAACCCATCGTTAAGTCTTGTTCTTAATCCAATCTGTTTATAATTTTCAAGTAAAGTTTGGTCGTGATTCCAATCTTCACGGACAATCGCATTGTGAATTATTTTCTTCTTGTAATGCTTATTTTGGACTCTTCTAGATACAACTGATCGCGGGTTTTTAACTTTTCTTCGTCTGCAAGGTCTTGTCATCAAAAAATTATTGACTTAGCCACAGCACATAACTTAAACAAAAGTAATACAATATAATGCAAATAATTTATTCTTTCTTTTTGTAATTGTAAGAATTGTATTTAAAGTTTGGATATTTCTGTGAACTGGAACTTTCAAAATTCTTTGTAACCTCTACGATCTAATTAATTGAAACAGATTAAATATACCCTGAGTGACTTTGGATCAAACTCATAATCAATTTTACCCAAGGTACCATCAAATCGGTTCTTCTTGATATCTAAATACGTCGTATTAGGGAGTCTTTGTAGAATTATTATATTGTCAGCTTCTTGCGATGCTTTGGCTGTTCCATGTATCGAACTGATCTTCAATGGCTCATTATCCTCTTCTTTCCTAGGATGAATCACCAATGTAACATGAATATTTAACGTAGAAGCTAAATCTCTAATCCTGCCAATAATACTATCAAATAAAGCGTATCTATCAACAGAACCATTATGCTGATCGGAAACCATAAACTGTAGATTATCTAAAACGACATGTTTAATTCCCTTTTCTTCAACGGCTTTGTAGATGGCATTCTTTACGGCTGTAAAAGGCGTTGAGCCATAGAAACCCATAAAATTAATTGGCATTCGAGATTGAAACTCTTCAAAAACACTCTTGTATTTGACAGGATCGTTCGGCAAATTCCCTTTGCTGTATTGTCGAAGCATTTTGTTAATTAAAGTTGTATTTCTGATTTCAAAGCTGCCCCAAAGAGTCGGAATTCCAGAACAAAAATCTAAAGAGATTTGAGATAAAACGGTAGTCTTGCCTGAACCAGTAGGCCCAGTGAAAATTGTCAATTCACCTTGCCTTAAACCTTTCAAAATTTTATTGTACGAAGGCAATGATTTCAAAGGAACGCCTGGCATGTTAGACAATGACGAAAATTGATTCCAAGCCGAGTCGAAAATATCGTTTGCTGAAAAACTTTTAACGTTTAAATTCTTCCCGCCATTTTTGGCAACTTCGATTAAATCTAGACCATCTTTGAACGCTTCAAGTGGTGACATAGGTCCTTCGCCATTTCGATGACTCAATACTACTTTTGTGCGAAACATTCCCAACGAATCAGCGACATTGAATGCGTCTTGTTCGTATCCTGCTTGAAACCAAACAAAAATATTTTTAACGAAGCCCAACTTTTCAAGAAAATTAAAATTCTGATTCATAATTACAATAGCAGGTATCCCAGTTGATGAATATATTGCCAATGCGTCAACAATCGTTTGGGCAACAAATATCGTATCGGTGAATCTATCTATCAAATGCAATCCAAAACATTGCAAGTTTGAAGACTCGGAAATAAACTTGGGAACATTATTTTCTAATAAATCTGTGATAGGGATTGATATCTGAGAAGAAGACTCTCCAAGTCCATTGGCATATGTCTGAAACAAAACATCTTTCTGGTGAGCGTAAAAACTTGCGTCTTTTATATAATACTGCCGTATAGCATGTCTAGAAATTCCATGATTTTCTTGGAGAACCGATCGTATCAAACTAAGTTTCGGATTTTGTTGTTTAGATGGAAAATCATTTTTTTCAAGAGGCTGCGATGAAAAGTTTCGGGAAAAGTTTTGAGACAAACAAACAAGATGTCTTGTCAATTGCCTATTTTTTGGCCTCAACATTTCAGTTGCGAAATTTACAACTTAAGAGAAAATTAGTGAAGTCGACAAATTGGTCATTATGTAAACAATGACTTTTGTAAACGTAAAATATGGATGTAATAAGTATAATTTGTCGTCATTCAGCAAATGAAGAAAAAATATTCAATCCTAATTGCGTCTCTATAGTGTTTTTAAACCATATTAAAAAGTCATGCGGATTTGATGATATTCCTGAGCAAGTTGACCTTGCTACTGAAAACGGAGAAGTTATAGACCTACAGAGCAAACCCAAAGAATATGCCAAAAAGTATCTTGAACCCAGAGGAACATATATTCTTTTGAAAGTTGTCGATGTATTATAACTTGTGGAATTAGAGTAGGATAATGTATCTGATGATTCACATGCAAGCAATTATGTTCCATTAATTGATCAAGGTCTCGGTGAAAGGTTAAAACTTACAGTTTCAAGGAAGGATGGGACCAGAAAAAGATACACAGAAACGTCTGAATCTATTTCGTCAAATACGATGAATATAAATCAAGGCTCCGCTTACTCTAAAACGAAACAAAGTTCTGCCACCAGAAAAGAGGACGGAAGGTCAACAGCCAAAGCAAAAGCAAATGTTCCCTCGAAGAATAAATAGATATANTTGATGGTCCATTCAAAATGTTCAATCTTCAAGTCAAATTTATCTACAAGGCAAATGTTCCCTCGAAGAATAAATAGATATAATTCAACGCAATTTCGCTTTTATTTTGTATTTTTTGTACAAGTTATCCGATTTTGGAATTTGTGAATTCTCCTGACACCCTTCCAGTCGATAGTAGCAATTTCAGGGGTAACAAATGGGCGGCCAGGATTTAAAGTTGGAACATAAATTTCTCCTCTTTCTCCACCATAAAGAGTTTCAAAAGATACAGATATTCGCCTTGCGCCAGATTCTGAATCAAACATAATTTGAATATCAATATAGTCATCAGGGATGAATGAATTCCTTAGATAAAAAACACCGCCTGCATCATCTGGATAAGGCTCGTTTTGTAAAAGAACATAAAATACTATTTTTGATTCAAATTCATCCAAATTCGGGCATGGCTGTAATCTTGTCGAGACAAAATCAAAAATAGGAACTAATTCCCGTTTAGAAAATAATCTAACAGCTTTTTCATTTAAATGTGGATTTGGAGGGCTAAAAACTTGTAAACAATAATCTATAGTGTTCAAGTAATTATAATAATCTTCGGGGAGGAGAACTTCAAATTCAGTTGATCTGTTCGACATGCTTAAAGAAAATGGTAATATTTTGGAAAATTTACAGTCAGGATGAATTAAAACGGTATTATCTGCGCTTATTGTTTGATACATGGGAATAAAATACACTATTTCACCTTGCTGCTTCACACGTACTTCAACATCGAATGTTTGCTTTACGTCTTCATAAATCTTTCTCCCGTTGAATATTTTTATCTTGGGCCCTAAAAACAATAAGTTGGTATCGCTGATGTTTGAAATTGCATTAGTGTAAACGCGAATAGTATACAAATCCCCAACCCATGTGCCAAGTTCTGCAGGGATGGTAAAATGAAAATTCAATATAGCTGCATCCGCTTTCAATTCACTTTTATCGATATCCAATGGTATAGTTAGGTAATCTTTAAGATAACTTGCGTAGTACTCGTAAAGTTTCGGCACCAAACCCACATTGTCCACTTTATCTTTTACCAAGTCTAAATATACTTTAATTTTGTTAAAATTAAAATTGCATGCCTTGTTATCTTTAGGATTCTTAATTTTCAGCCAAAAATGAAATGACAAATTTGCACCTTCGGAAACGTCAATTTCTGTTCCAGATGCCCCCGAGGAAATAATGCATGATTTCGGGTATAGCCAACCCTGGTTCAAAACAACTTCGTTGACATTTCCTTCCTTCATGTATCGGTAAGTAAATGATATCACATAGTACAGACTTTGATTTTCAAGATTATGATTTAAATATGAATATTTTTCCATGTTTTCTACAACAATATGATCCTCTGGCCATCGATCATTAATTGAATCTGTTCTGTGGTATTGCATAACATGATCATATGGATATCTTTCTACCCTGATAGGCTCATCGTTAAACCGACCGTAAATAGAAACATAAAAAGAATCTGGCTTGATTAAATCAGCATTGTCAAAATCACTTTTCCAAGGCAATTTTTCTCCGTTACAAGATCCTCTGTATCGCAAGGCGATACCAGTCTTATGGATATTAAATTCTGAACAAGATCCATCTAAATCTCTTTTTAGCAAACATAAACATGAACAAAATAGGATTATAAAATACAACAAAATTTTCATCGATGTGGCTTGGATGATTCTAAAAATTGGATACTTAAATCTGGTGACACATTTACTATTTATAGAATGAATGTATAATAAATAATAGCTTCCAGAAAAAAACTATCTATTTATTGATGCATTAATGTGAATCTAGCTTTTAATGCTCTATTGATTTCAATAAGGGCTATGTTTAATACTTCTTCGATATTGTTTTCTTCTGTGTCAAGAGCAATGATGTTTTGGATTGAAGTGCTGCAGTGGTATTTTTGGTAATTGGGCCAGACAACATTTTCAAAGTAGTCTGGGGGATCTTTCCAAAACCCTATTTTGAGAAATGCATTAATTTACCTTCTATTGTAACATATCCATCCCTTTCATTTCTCCGTTTTTTTACCGTCTCTTTGCTTGCTTTTAAAAATATCTTTATGTCCAAAAGTTCAAGTAACTTAGGATTGTGATACATAAGGAAGCCGTCAACAAATACAAACTAATACAATTTGGATAATTATATTACATTTAACCTGCGCTTTTCTTTAATTTTTAATATTGACTGATGTGCATCATTGTAAAATTCAACCCTAGAGTGTACCAATGGTACGAAATCTTTATGCTTAAGGCATTCAATTTCATGCNAACAAATACAAACTAATACAATTTGGATAATTATATTACATTTAACCTGCTCTTTTCTTTAATTTTTAATATTGAATGATGTGCATCATTGTAAAATTCAACCCTCGAGTGTACCAATGGTACGAATTCTTTATGCTTAAGGCATTTAATTTCATCGACAAACTCTTCGAACCTTAACGATTCATGACAATCCCAATTTTGATAACCATTTACAAAAGGAATTTCCTTGTCAGTCTAAAGTAAATTAATCATGAAAAAGTTACTTTGTAGAAATTGTCTTCTCTAATTATGCTTGAAGGAATTAAATCATTTAACAGGTTTGACAATGTCGTTTTACCCGAACAGGAACACCCACTTTTTAAAATNAAAAGTTACTTTGTAGAAATTGTCTTCTCTAATTATGCTTGAAGGGATTAAATCATTTAACAGATTTGACAATGTCGTTTTACCCGAACAGGAACACCCACTTTGAAATTCCAAAAGTATAGACCTACCTAATACCAATTAAAATGGAATTCGAAATATCTTTAGATGACACCATTTAGTCTTAAAATTTCGAAATGAAAGTGAGGCTTTTACAAATTTCAATAGGTACCCTTGAATAAAAATACTCTAAATGTAGAATTAAAATGAGTTTCTTTATTTATTCTTCACGCTGATTAGCATTGAGTATCACCTTTAAGACTCCGTTAACTTTTTCGTCGAATAGTTTGTAAGCTTCACTTGCCTCTTCAAGATTATAGTGATGAGTGATTAAAAATGAAGGATCAACCTGGTTACTTACTAACATATCCAAAATTTTCTTCCAATATTTTTGGCAATATAATTGACCCCCGCGAACGGTTAAACCCTTTAAATTATAGAAAAATGATTTATCGTTACCTTTTCCATCATTGCACCGATACTGAGTTGTCTTTATAAAATATAATTACGGAAAATGATTGGCATACCCTAAATAGTCGCCGATAATGGCTATGTTTCCTCCTTTCTTAACACAGTATATACATTCAGAGAGACTGTCGATTGAATCAGTTTCCATTTTCAATGTCCTTTCGATTGCATGAGTCCAGCTCTTGGCATATCGAAATCCCACACAATCAACAACAGCATCCAACCCTCGAGGGTAGGTTTCTTTGATAACTTTGAGTGGATCCTGTGTTTCATAGTTAATTGTCAAGCAACCTATAGATCTGGCCGCTTCCAGCCTAGATGGTATTTTATCAACAACTATAACAGGACTAGCTCCCCTTAGCAAAGCCCATCTAGCTGTCATCAAACCAATGGGACCCGCTCCCCAGATTCCAACCTTCATTTCGTTCGAAATTTCTGCAAGCTCACAAGCATGCCAAGAGGTAGGCAATACATCACTTAAAAGAACCAAGATGTCGTTGGAAAGCTTTTCTTCAGAAATCGGCAAACAATTAATATCCGCAAACGGAACACGTAAGTATTCCGCCTGGCCACCTGGATATCCTCCAGTCTATGCTTAAGGTGCAAATACATTACAAGATGCGAGTATCCAAATAGTCCTGCAGTCTTTTGCCCGTATGACCATTCCATCAATCCAGAAGAATTAGTTGTATCACACAAGCTGAAACTCTCTGTCTTACAATTCTCACATTGACCACATGCGATCACTGAAGACACCACAACTCTGTCACCGTTTTTGATAGTATTGACGTTAGAACCTATGGCTACCACAATACCTACACATTCATGTCCTAAAATATCACCCTTCTTCATTTCAGGTATTGCATTATGATAAAGGTGTAAATCAGATCCACATATTGTCGATGCAAGCACTTTGATTACAGCATCATTAGGCTCCGTAACTTTAGGTCTGGGAACTTCCTTGACCTTATTATAAATTATCTTTAAAATTTACCTCCACGCATTTGTTCCCGCCAAATAAAACTGCTTTCATCATGTCCCCACTGTAAATTGGTTGAGTGGAAGTACTTGTTTCCTTCGTTAAGCCCAATATTTCTTGAATCATGAGATTTATACTCTTGACCGGTGATTATATAGGAAAATATGAAAGCTTATTTTTATCTTCCATCTAAACTTCATGGTTTGTACCGTCAACATTGCATTTACAAAACCCCTCGAAGGCCTCAGTTCTTATATTTCTTTAAAATGAAATATAACGATCGGGTATCCCATTTTTTTAGCTCGATGCTTTGTAAATGACGAATACTGATAGCTGATATCTTTGAATTGGAATTTGCGCAATGAATAAGAATAGAATAGAAAATTCAAAATGCAGTAAGTGCAATAGAGATATTGCATATAATCGACCCATCCGATTTTATTTATCATTTCTTGACTATGATTTTTATGCGCGATATGAATATCTTCAAATTCATTAACAATAAATACTCCTTTTGATTTAATCGATAATAATAAAATTGTTATCTTCTTTTTGGCCAGAAATGTCAGAATCTGAAGACAAAATCTCGATTATTTCGGGTGCTGACTTTTTGTTTGTGTGGTGTATGAATTTGTCCAAAGTTTTATCGCCTTTTACTTTTGCCCTTGCCCTTTCTTTCTTTACATTTTTTGGCACTTTCTTGATTTTTTCGGGTTCTGATATCTTTTGAAACTCTCCTCCACAAGTTCTCTCGTGTTCCTTCCACCAATAATCTGCGGGCTGTGGCTTTCTATTCATACTTCGTTTGACGTAACCATAAAATGGCGGCATTGCTCTACATTTTCCCTTCATTAAATCATCTTAAATATAAGTACATTACATCGCCAAATGTGGGTTCGATAAAAGGAAACTTCATCCCTAAAATTATGATATATAGATATGCTTGTGTTTTCTATACTTAATATACATTATCTTTACCTTTACGATTAATATCATTCATGAGGAACTGAAAATTCGGGCCGTGTCCGTCATGATCCGTGTTGTTTTCAGTTACAAAAAGAAACGCATGAATCATTTCGTGAAGCAAGGTGTCTACAAGATCTCTTCTTGTTCTAAATTTTAAGAGTGGCTCGCTTAATTTAATACAGCAATACTTTGATCGAGGTTGGTAAACACAAATTCCAGCGCAAAGCGTCATACGCTTGCTCCACTTGACTTCAACACTACACAACTTATTATCAAAAATTTTCCTATTAAACTGCATAAAAAGATCATGAATATTTGGGTTTGGATCCATGAAATCCATCCAAAGACAACTGCAAGGGTTCACCAATGGTAACAGACTAACGGTGTAGTAAAAATGGAGAATAAATATTGTTTTATTTACTCAAAATCCCCCTCGATTGTCTCGGTTTAATTGAATGCGCTTGGTTTCTTGAATCATGGCTATATCAATAAAGTCGCCTTGAATAAATCTAATTTGCTCAAGAGTCAAATCATCGTCAGCAGTAGGCCTGCCATTTCTTACAGTACCAACGTTTCTAAAGTTGAACCTTCCTGTAGTCACTTCTTGGTAGACAATACGGAATGTAAATCTAGAGTTTTAAATGAGTGGGTTATTTACTTGATGTCCTTTCTACGGGCGGTTATATCGATCTCTTGAATCAATTTTGTTAATTCTTTTAACGTGGCATCACGCCAAGTGTACACAGAAACTTCATCGTCTATAGGCTGTTTATCATGGGCGAAATCGGAGAGCCTGGCTAAATCATAAAAGGTATTATTACCTATGATGCCCACCATTCCGACAAAACATACGTAAGTACATAGGACAGACCTTTTTCAAAAAAAACAAGCTAGTTTATACCTCTTCACGATCGATAACAAGCTGCTTGGCTTCAGTCTTTTCAGCATTTGGTTTATTTTCTTTCTCAAGCTCTTGTGTTATTGATGCTGGCGATTTTGGGGTTTCTTTCGACATTTCTAAATTTGAAATTTTCAAATTTCGAAATTGGACTAGAGTGCAAATTTGGATCACAACCCACTCATATATGGTATAAATATAAGATTTTGATATTTACCATTTTAAAAATATTATTGAATCACAAATTACAATGCATTGGGACAAATGAATGGTTTTTATAACTGAAAGATTTATCGATGAGCATCTACAAAACATGAGAGCGTTTGTTTTAAAACATTTTTTAGTAAATTCTTTTTGTAAATTTCTGAAAATGGGTGAAGTCACTTCAGGCTATTTGGAAGTCCTAGAGGAGGATGATGAATTTGAGGAGTTTTTAGCCGAAGGTAAGCTATCCGAAACAATATTATAGATTGGAATGAGGATGAAGAAGAAATTCTAGACGTGAATCAATGGGAAGATAACTGGGATGATGATAACGTAGAAGATGATTTCTCTATCCAATTAAGGTATAACCTTTTAGAAATCTTTATTCAAGAAATATTCTTCAAACTAACGACAATCGACAATAAAAAATTGATTTGAATTTTAAACTTTATTGCTATGACGCCGACGACTCGAATTGCTTTTGTTTACATTTAACTTTCAATGCTGCTAAAAGCCATAATTTTTTGTATTTTCTTCGCCATGGAAGCAGCTGCGGTTTTTTCTCCAACAAACAGTATATTCTTGTGCTCATCCATTCGAACAGGTAGCGTGGAAGAAAAAGGGTATTTGAATATCAAGGCTTTAGACACTAACAATAACACCTATATAGATACAAATATGAATTTTAGAGCTGTTTTGACACCTAAGAACAACACCATCTCGCCATACGTAACAGGAACTGTTGAACCAGTTTCATTGCCACTGTACTATGCATATTCAAGCAATGATGGGACATGGTTTTCAGATTTACAAGTTGCTGTTAGCGGTAATTATACAGTCCAAGTATTCTACAACTCTATTACTGTTGGTGGTAATTGCTCTGCTTATTTTCGTCCTGGAGTTATAACAAAGCCTGTAATAGTAGGTTATATTCCATCACAAACGGAACTGCAAATAGTTGCAGGTGTCTCATTCACATTTACGGTGTTAGCAATCGACAAATACATGAACCCTTTACCGTTAACACCAGATAATGTGACGATATCAGCAAGCTATGTTTCTACAAGTTTTGATTCTACATCTTCAACTACGGCCAACAGATTTGCCACTGTAACTAAATCTTCACTAGATTCGGAGGGTGTCCTGGTCAGAGTTTCAGCAAATGTTACCGGTCAAATTAATTTAAATGTCATTGTTTCTGGATTGCCATTATCAAGCGTCCCTGTACCTATTAAAGTGATTGCGGGGGAGCCCGATGTATCCAGCTCAATAGCCGATACAAGTTTTTTCACCCGAAGTAGAATGACATCACAGTCAAGCGGGACATTGCTAATTAAAGAAACTGATGAGTTTGGAAATATTATTCCGCCAAGAAGAGATGATAGAAGGGTTTACTCATTGACACTGACATTGCTGGACGCTGCAAATGCTACTACAGGAACCAACTTTACATTTTTGTCTATTTTTTCTACAAGAAGTGATCAAACAAACTTTTATGTAATCAATTTTGGCCCGATTTCTTCAGTGGGTTTCTATCGTGTTGGTATTACTCAGGAAGGGGAACACATTTCTCACAGTCCTCTGGCCAATTATTTCTTGGTTACTCCAGGTTATCTTAGCCCACTGAATATTGAACTTGAAGGACTTTTTTCAAATGTAATATATAACTCTACTCAAACTTACTCTTTTTATCTTGTTGGGAAGGATGCATATGGAAATGAGAATCCACGTATTGAAGGTGATACCAGCAAACAGTTTGAGGTGCAACTAGCACGAGAGCAGGGAGGATCAAGCTTATTGGATGTAAAACACATAGGAAACGGGATATTTTCGGTTAATTTGACATTTTTTGCCTCTGGAAATTATAGTCTATATGTGTCTCTATACTCAGTTCCAGTTCCTTGGTCAGGATTTCAATTACATGCGTATGCTCCATCGAGTGCTAAACTATCAAAAGTGATCGGGGAGGGTGTAAGTTCTTGTAAGGTTGGCGCGTTATGTAGATTTATTGTTGTATTGTATGATCTATTTGGGATTGAACAGGCTCTTCAATCTAGAAATGGCGATAAAGTTTCAGTAAGTTTTTCCAACCCGGACGTTGCTATTCCTATCGTTATTCCTATATCACCGGGAAAGTTCGCAGTAGAATACAAACCCTCAAAGAGTGGTTTTCAAAACATTAACGTTAAGTTGAACGGAGAAACAATAAACTACAGTCCTTTCAGTGTTTACATTCAAGTTGATGATCAAACTTTGACGGTAATATCAGGCGGGAGTGTTGGGGGTGCTATGGTTGCTTTCGCTTTGGTCTACGTTGGTTATCGCCAGCACAAAATTCATAGAATGAAAAGGCAATGGCAGAAGATAAAAGAAGCCGCATACGATGAATATAGAGTCAATGACGTTAACCAAACATCCAAGAAAATGAAGCGACAAGACTATGAAGAAGAAAACTGGGACTGAAATAAATAAATATACTCACATTTCCCAATGTTATTTATCCAATTAATTTAAAACTTCCTTTAATGAAAGAAAGAGAAGGAACATGAATCCTAGTACAAGAAGGACTTTTTCGTATAGATAACTCTTGTTCGTTCGTCTCTTAATATTAATTGTTAAGTACTTTCTCTCTAATTCTTTTGGCTTTGCGAGGTTTGCCTCATATATATCAGCTACATAATCCTTTAACTTCGGCTGCGCTTTTATGAATGACCGATTGAGCGGCACATGCGAGCCTTCCATCAAATCGGCAACCAGTAGAGTTTCTTGTACGTTTCCAAAGAAGTCCATTACATGAACGTTTTCATAAGGCCTGTTTACGAAAAGATCTGTCCGTACGCCAGGATTAGACAAAATTAGATTCGGATTCCAATATCGAGTCTGTATATTTAACGTAATAAAATTACAAGTTGTTGAAGAGTTGCCATTGATGATCGATTCAACGACTCCAAGTACTCTAATGTGAAGTATGTCCAACGATCAATCACAGCGACACCCAAGTCTTCATCCAAATGATGCTTTTCTTACAATAGGCAAATTTATTACAGAATAGGAATTTTGTCCCCTTTCGCTACTTCCCATCGCTATTATATTCGGTGAATAGAAATAGGAGAACATGGAATTAGCCTTGCAAGTATCAATCATAAATAGTATTTCATTGTATCTATTTAAACAATCTATAATTTTAAGCACCTTTTCATTTCAAACATTTGATTGAAGGTATCTGCAAGCTCTATGCTTGTGATTTCCTCAGAGTCCTGAAATTTTAAAAAGTCTTCTCCACCATGCCCTTATGATTAAAATAGCCTTAATATTACCAGTCATATAAACGAGAATATTGCTATTCTCATCTGTCATTAATCTTTTCGATTGTGGTACATCATCAGAATGTCGATCTATTTTCAACCATGAACATATCTACCAGTAAGAACGCGCACAAAATTTTCGACTGTTACTTCATATCCCCTGTAATCAACTTCAATTTCTTCTCCATAAAGATTTATTGCCTGGTTTTTATTATTAAACACTGTAGCCGGGAATTTGTTACGTGCATTGCATGCGACATCGTCAGCTAGCATCACTATAATTTGGCTATCTGGAATTCCAAATCTTTTGACTGTCCTGTAAATAGAAAGAATATTTGCGATATGTCGGTAATTAAACCAGAATCTAGATGTACAAACCAAAACTGCCCAATTATTTGTATGCGATTTTCCAAAAAACGAAGCAACATTATCACATTTAGCCAAATGAAGTACAATCAGGAATATGAGGCAATAGAACTTCATTTCAAGAAATTGAGAAAATTTGAATTTTTGAATGTCATTAGAAATCGAAGCAAACGAGTAAAATATTTTCTAACTGATAAAATAGTGTCGTAAGACTGATACTACAATTTTTGAAAGAAAACAACCTGTCAAACTCTTTTTCTGTTTTGCAAGAAGAATCACAGGTCTCGTTGAATACTGTGGACGATCCAGAAATGTTCAAATCTAATATTATTGAAGGAAACTGGGATAAAGTTTTTGAAGAGTTAAATTCTGTTCAAATGCCAAGCAAGAACCTTGTCGATTTATTTGAGCATGTATTTTATGAGCTCATGGAAATTGGAGAAGTTGGAACAGCTAGATCGGTATTAAGACAAACTGATCCTATGATTGTTTTGCGAGAAATTGATCCAGATCGTTATCTTAAGTTGGAATACATGCTGGCAAAGCATACATTTGATCCTAGTCAAGTAATTGTTACTCAAACCTTTAATAGGCCTACCAAGGTACAACGAAAGAAAAAAGAAGAAGAGATATAGCACAAAGTAATAATGCTTTATTAGTTTGATTAGAACTGACTAGCCAAATGGAGGTTGTCGAGCCTAGTCGATTACTAACTCTTCTTGGACAAGCAATAAAGTTCAACAAAGAAAATGGGATTCTGTCTAAAGAAACAAGCGCCTTGGATATTTTCAAGGGAGAAAATGCGACATCTGGTTCCGATGAAGAAAGAATTCCTTCTGTAAACTATGCCAACATTAAATTTGCACCTGGATCTTTTGCAGAAAGCGGATGCTTCTCTCCCAATGGTTCGTTTTTCGTTACAGGATCTGCTGATGGATTTATTGAAGTTTGGAACATACAAACCGGCCAACTTCGCACAGATCTAGAGTATCAAGCAAAGGTAGTTTCATAACGTAATAATTAAATAGGAAAATTTTATGATCATGGAAAACCATGTAACGGCATTACGATTTGCAAAAGATAACGTTACTTTGGCCTCTGGTTCCAACCAGGGTGAACTATCTATATGGAATGTTCAAACAGGAAAACTATATAAAACATCCAGACCTCATTTAAAAGGAATCACATCTATTAATTTTTCATTTGACCAGCAGTATATTGTAACGACCAGTTTTGACAATACAATCAAAATGTTGGGGATAAAATCTATGAGTTGCCTGAAAGAGTTTAGAGGACATACATCTTTTGTCAATGATGCGTTATTTACTAGAGATGGACTATCGGTTATCAGTGCTTCTTCGGATGGCAGTATACGAGTAAGAAATGCGTGTTTGAATGATTAGTTTTGGAATGTGAAAACCGGACAATGCTCAAAAGTTATTCATCCTTTTAAGGACCCAAGCAATAATATGGTTTCATGCTCTGTGTTATCATTGAACGTGATGAAGAATTCACACATGACGGTCGTTGGAAATACAAACACTCTTTCAATTATTGATCCAAATGGCAAGGTAATGTTTCTATGTACGATATATTAGATTGTCAAGAATATATCAAAACCTGAAATTGATGCGCCAATAACTCACGTAGCATTTTCTAATAGCGAAACGTACGCTTACATTTTATTGGAAACTGGGAAATGCTTGGCCTTTAATATGCAACACGATAGATTTGAAGATTGTGCTGCGAAATTTGACAAGGACTCTATTGGATTTCTTCATCATCCAACGAAATCGATTCTTCTTGCGTATACAGAATCTTGCAAAATCAATTTGTGGAGATAAATTATTAATAAAATTTCATGTATCACTTTTATCGCTTTTGAAATTTCAGTTTGTAAAATATCAGCCACGGCCAGGGTCTATAATGCCAATCCAGGTAAGGAGGATGTGAGTATGGGAGTAGAAACAAAGAGTGAAGAATGCTGCAAAGCAAAAGACTAATGTGGATGTTGAAATGCAGCAATCGCTTGCGCTGTCTCAGGAGCTCATATCGACAACATTTGGATGTGTCTGTTATTTGAGGTAAGATGATGAGATGAATGTGATTTAGGGATTTGTTTCCAGAGGACGCATTTGAGGAAAGGAAAGTGAATGGTAAGTGAATGGTTGAGATAAAAGTAGACTTGAGCATTAAAGCTATAAAGAGAGGTGTAAGTAAAGTATCCGATACATTCTTGGACTGGTAAGACATTTTGATGATTTGCAAAGGATTGAAAAGGGTTGCTTTGATGCATTGAAGAAGAAATATGTAAGATGATTAAGTGAGATAGATAGTTAAAAGCGATAGTGTTTGGTATTTATGAAGATGCTAATAAACCAAATGAGATGATAGAAACATATACAGTGAGAGTTGAGTATCCCGAGAGGAAAAGTGAAGAGAAGGGTGAAGAGAATGATACACAGACGAGTGTTTTCTACTTGTCAACGCAGCAGGGGAATGAGGTTGGACAGTCAGTAGCATTGGATGATAAGCAGTTTAAGCAAATGACTGTGAAGATATTGAAGACTGTTTGTATTCTGACGCAAACATTGAAGCCTCTTCCAGGTAATGAATTGAATTGGCAAGGAAAGAAAATAAATATTTGACGATACAAATTTATTATCATGATGAATTTACGCCAAAAGATTATGAGCCGCCATTTTTTAGAGCCGCTAGTGAAGAGGAAGTGAAGATTGAATTTGAAGATGAGCCATTGAAGGTTGAATTTGGAAGAGCTGAAAATAAAACCCACAAGTACATTAATTTGAATTGAATTAATAAGATTAATTGTGTCCATAAAGACGACGCAAGACATGGCCAAAGATTTAGTAAAGAAGAAAGTTGATGAAAAGAAAACTGAAGATGCAGTTGTAGAAGAAATTGAAAAAGAATTTGAAAAGGAAGACNAAGACGACGCAAGACATGGCCAAAGATTTAGTAAAGAAGAAAGTTGATGACAAGAAAAGTGAAGAGGTAGTTGAAGAAGAAATTGAAGGAGTTGAAAAGGAAGAGAGTTTAATTAATAAGGTGAAAGAACAGCCAAGCAAAAAAGTTGAGATTAATAAACCAGGGCCTTCAACTAATAAGGTTCAGGGGCTGCTTGATAAAGTTGAAAAACAATCAAGTCAAGGACAATTAATAAATTCAAATCAAACAACTCAACCACTGCCAATCCCCAGTTTGAAGCCAATGAATTTATCTTTGAAAACTTCACAAACATTAATAATAGAAAAAGAAAGTTTTACAAATCAAAGCCCAGTTGAATCTGATATTTTCAATCAAAGATTCACTAGAAGTCAATTGAAAGAATTATCAAACGCATTAAATGAAATTCCAGCTCAAAATGTTTCACCAATTAAATCAACTATAAAATGCTATTGTGGCGATAATGATAATTCATGTGATTTAATAAAATGCAATAAATGTTTAAATTGGTCCCACACAGTTTGCTCTGGCTATTTTTCAAACAGAGACAAACGACTGGACGTTGATTCTCACACTTGCTACTTTTGTCTATACAATTCAAACTCTTCTCTAATTTCATTCATTAAAGATTTATCAACATTCAGAAGAGTTTTATCTATTCTCTATCACGAAGGCATTCAATCCCCAAGACAATTCGCTCCTCGTCTAGGCTATTCTCTAAAACAATCCAAATCTCTTCTAGACAAATGTCTCAAAAATGGGTTTCTAATCAAAAAATTAAATCATTCAAATAGAACAAAAGAATGGATTGTCGTTAAAAATGAAGAAAATAAGAAGAAACTTAAATTCTACTTTCAATCAATCACAGATTATCCTGAATTCAAAAAATTCTTTCCTTTAACCAACAAGCGTCCAAGTGAGTCAAATATGGATTCAAGCAAAAAGGCAAGAAAAGTCAGCATTAACGCTAAGACCTTAAAAACAATAAATTAATAAATTTACATTCTCATTGAAGTAATGTATCAATAATTTATCACACTTTCTAAAATTTCCTGAAATTTTCAACAAATAAAAAAGAAAATTTTCTATCACCCCTGTACGAAATGGTCGCTCAACAAAAGAAAGCCAAAAAGTCTATCGAATCCATCAACTCCAAGCTCGCTCTCGTTGTCAAAAGTGGTAAATACACTCTCGGTGTAAAGTCTACTCTCAGCTCCATCCGTAACAACAAGGCCAAGCTCATCATCCTCTCCTCAAACACCCCAGCTTTGAGAAAATCTGAAATCGAATACTATGCCATGTTGTCAAAGACTCCTGTCCATCACTACTCTGGAAACAACATCGATTTGGGAACTGCTTGCGGTAAATTCTTCAGAGTCGGCGTCATGTCCATCACCGATCCAGGTGACTCTGATATCATCGCCAAACAATAAATGGAATCATTGAGCAATTTTGTATGGAGTTGAGTGAGACCTTTGGTCTGACTAGAGAAGTACATTTGTGCTCACGATTTGTATGCCACATTATTTTACACAAAATTTGTAGTTTTATTTCTACCTCCTGCCTTTTTCTTCCCATGGGAATTTCTTGCGGTTGTCATTGAACTTTTGCTCCTTTGGCAGGTGTACCTTGGCATCCTCTTCTTTAATTGTGGGAGGATGGCCATTGGTCTTTTTCGCTTCCACAATGTCAGTGTCACCGCTTTGTGCGCGGGATGAATGCCGTGTTAAATTGTACTTGTCAAATTCCTTTTATTACTCGCGTTGAAATGACTTTACTGATATCTTATTGGTTAGTTTAATTTCTTTCTTCTGCCATGCTTCAAATCGTTGGTTCCATTTAGCATCATCCCTTTTTATTTGTTCCTCGAAATTGTCCCTTTGCTTGATCAGTATTTTAATATGCTTTTCACATTCCTATACATGGTAAAAATAACAAATAGCATACTGATATTTTTTGGTCCTTTTCCTCTATCTTTTTATTAAGCTCTTCAATTTTCGCTTGCAATGTAATAACATTGCTCGCATCTTTTGTCCCTGAATTTGATACTAGCAAGCTCTGAACGCGTTCATTTTCATGGTGCAGCCTGAAAAGCTCATCATGTAAGCCCTTTATTTGCTTTGTTAGCAATGAGTTGTGTTCTTTAGTTGCTTTGGCGGCTTTCTAGTAATCAAAAGATTAGGTAATTACCTTTTGGATAATTAGTTCATTGTTTAATTGACTGATTATTTTTTCGGTTTCATTAGAGTCAGAGTTGATTAATGCTCTTTCTTGCCTTCGGTTGGCCTCACTTTAATAATAGATGGTGGTTTACTTCCTTTAGGCATTTTAATTCGTTTGAAATATTCTTTAGTTTTTCATCTCGCACTACCAACATTTCTTTCAGTTTAGTAACATCATCGGGGTAGGTCGGTCTTATTGATTTTTGCACCTTGATTGCATGATCATATCGTTCTTGTCTCTTTTGAGCACTCTTTGTTAATCTTTGTCTATTAAGCGATTTTGGGTTGGCTTTTAACTTTGTATTGGCTTGGACCATTGTTTCTTTACACAAAATTGGTTTACCATAGCAACCAATTTTGTTAAAGTAGAGAATCTAATATTTTCAAAGAAATTCAAATGTTTCAAATATTAATAAGAACGATCGGTGTTATTTATTCTAATTGCGCTACTTTGCCTACGACTACTTCATTCAATCACGATATTTGTCACACATTTCTTTAGACCAGCCTTCAAAATGTCCCTTCATTGAATCTACATCGTTCAAATCGCTTTCCATGTTATCAATTTCAAAGTTATCTATAATCTTATTCATTTCCTCGTTTGTGAATCTATGCTTCGGTTGTTCAACTTTGTTGTATATTGCAGGAGTATATGGAACATGATTTCTTTCCCTTTGAACATGTTCTACAATCCAACTCACGGGCTTTTCTGTCATTTTAGTTTGTGTACTTGTAAACGGTAAAATTACAAAAGTCATCAAACATGAAGATAGTGTCATTGGACGGTCTTATAAAACTTACGAAACAAAATAATGAAGAAAATTTAAAGAAATTAAGTGTTCTATCATTTCCGAATAGATCTATCATCTATTTTGTAAAAATGAAATAATTGCGATAATTGAGTCTCCCGCAGTGTTAGGATATCTTGAAAATCTTAAAGTGCTATATTTATATGACAATTCTTTTAATAAAATACCCGATTGTACTTGTTTAGGTAACTTGGTGGAATTGTATCTTCAAAACAACAGATTAAGTTCCATCCTCTCAATAGGCAGCCCTCCAAAACTAAAATTGCTGTAAATGAATAGGTGAAATCATATTTATATAGAAATGTGTCCAAAAACTATATCGAAAATCTGGAACTGGAAACCCCATTAGTTAATCTTAAAGTTTTGAATGTTGATGACCAGAGAAATAAGATGCAATTTCAATTAACAGATGAATTANATCGAAAATCTGGAACTGGAAACACCACTAGTTAATCTTAAAGTTTTAAATGTTGATGACCAGAGAAATAAGATGCACTTTCAATTAAGAGATGAATTAACAGTATATTAATTATTGAAACAAAAAAGCCAAGTATTGAAGTAATACATGCCAGAAGATGTGAAATCAATGCCATTCCTGCAGGATTTCCTAGNTTAACAGTATATTAATTATTGAAACAAAAAAGCCAAGTATTGAAGTAATAAATGCCAGACGATGTGAAATCAATACCATTCCTTCAGGATTCCCTACTTTACAAACTATTGACCTTTCTGGAAATAATATTGAGGATATAGAGGTATGCCATATCGAAGAAGTTTAAATTGGGCTTAAAGGAATTTTTGAAACATAGCACTCAAATTCAAGCTATTTCATTAAAAGATAATCCANAGGTATGACATATCGAAGAAGTTTAAATTGGGCTTAAAGGAATTTTTGAAGCAAAGCACTCAAATTCAAGCTATTTCATTAAAAGATAACCCTATAACAAAGAAACCACGATATAGAAATCAGATCATATCGTATAGCAAAAGTTTGCGTAAGTATTGAAAACGATTCTTATGGATAGAATACATTGATGATAGGTTAGTTACGGAACTGGAACGCGTTTGCATCGATCACATGGATAAAGTTCAGAAAAATACTACGTAAATTCTTATTATTTTCAAAAACTAGTCTATCAAAAGGAGTAAGTGTTCGCTCCTTACCTGGGCACAATAGTAAGGGTACAAATAGCAATTTGAGTATTGAATCAATAAAGAAATTTTGAATATTCAATTATTTTATTAGAGATAACGAAGTTGGGCTGCAGTAAAAACTGGGGGTGTCCATTGAAGACATTTTGGATCAATCTTTATCTTCTGTTTAGTCATAGATTTTTCATAGTCTTCTAAATTTTTCTTGGATAGACAAAAAATGTATTGGCCTTTGTGATATTTCAGGAGATCCAGAGCTTGAATTGTATGCAGAACATCGTCTTGGGTAAATGCTGTTATACGAGATATTTCATCAATTGATATTTCGCCTTTGTATTCTTTCAATATTTTTATAATCTGCTCAGACCAAAAACTTCTGTAGGATAAAAGACCCAAATCCGATAGTGGCTTTTCAGGAGAGCCTAATTTTCCTTCTTTTTTAGAGAGTTCATAAGAGAATGATATCAAAAGCTTCCCGTAGCCTTTTCTTTGATGTTGCGGGAGTGTCAGAATACATGCAACATTGTAGCCATCAACGCTTTCCTTTTCCTTTGAGAAATAACCCACAATATGACAACCTTTAGAATCAGTTTCGGTCATTATGTAAAATAGAAAGGGATCAACATCATAATAGAGCGTTTTGTGATCAAGAAATAGTTTTGATAACAAACATAAATTTCTACAGTATGTTTTTTGTTTGTGCCCGTCGACTTCCCAAAATGACAAATTATCTTCTTTTCATCCCAATAATTATTTTACCTTTGCGATAAATCTCATTTCCTGGAGGATGCCTCAAATTACATTTTATTCGATGTCTTTCAAGTGATTTATTACAACCAAAATATCTCAAGCAAAATTCACAGATCCACATCATTTCTTTATTTTCCCACTCTTCTGGATACGGTGAGAAATACCAAGTTTCGACGATGTACTCTCCCATTTGAATCTTTTGAATGTTCCTAACTCTAGAGACTTCCTCGGGTCGCTGCATCATAGATCCACCCCTTCTCAATGCTTCAATCGCTTTTCTTTCCTCGTCTTCTTCAAGTTCAACGCTTTGTTGTAATTGATCAATGCTTTTTGATGACTCACTTCTACCAATAGTCTTTCTCTTTTTCATTTTTGAATTTGGAGTCTTTTCTTCTTCTGTTTTCTTCTTTTTCACCGTAGGAAAATCCACATTGTCAAGATCCATTGAAATAGATGTTACCCACTCGTCTAATCGCTTATTAAAATCAATATAGTGGACGTAAAATTCTTTGACACCTTTTCTTGCGTTTTCTCGTATCGCTAAAATTTCAGCCTTTTGCAAGAGTTCATCGCCATTTATATATTTTTTTACAGGAAGTTTACATCCAATAACTAAATCTTCTACAGTCGCTGAAGCTAGTTTAACCGTATTAGACATTAGTGAAAATTCAAAAAGGGTAAATACGATTTCGAACTAATAAACTTTGAAATATTTTAAATTTTCCATAATGTCATCCATACTAAAGTGGGCGAATGAGAAGGGCGAATTCGTTAGGCAAACGAGTTCCTTTAGAAATTACATTGAAAAGGGAAGTCTACACCCACCCCAAGCAAACAGATACATCCTTTACATCTCACTAGCTTGTCCATGGGTATTAGTTGAATTTAATTTTGTATTTAAAAGGCCCACAGAGCATTGATTGCAAGAAAATTGAAAGGGTTGGAAGACTGCATAGGTCTCTCTATTGTAGACTATTTGATGTCTGATCAAGGTAATTCCAATGATTCCGAGCAATTAAGGTTGGAAATTCAGCACAGAAACAGAGACTCCTGGGTGTATTCCTGATCCTTTATACGGATCAAAATATCTCAAGGATCTCTATTTAAGAGCGGATCCAAATTACAAAGGTATCTAATATAAAAATTAGTATTGTAGGAAGATTTACAGTACCGGTTTTATGGGATCGTGAATTGAACACTATTGTGAATAATGAATCATCTGAAATAATCAGAATATTCAATCACGCATTCGATGAATGGTCTTCAAGCAAGAATTTCACATTATACCCTGAACAACACTCGAAAGAAATCGATGAAATGAATACTTGGATTTATGATTTGATCAATAACGGAGTTTACAAGGCTGGGTTTGCCACTAACCAAGATGTTTGTAACGTTTGATAATGTCAGACATAGATGAAATGCACTGCAAGAAAGTATTCGAAGGATTGGACAGAGTAGAAGAAATACTTATGAATGCAGAGTATTTAGTAGGCGGTGTCTTTACTGAAGCTGATTTAAGGTTATTCACGACAATTATAAGGTATCAGTTCACATGTCATCAATTTGAGATTTGAACCAGTTTATTTTGGTCATTTCAAATGCAATTTAAAGTCTTTAAGAGATTATCCCAACATAATGAAATGGACAAAAAGAATTATGGCTATTAAAGGCATCAAGGAAACAGTAAACATGGAACACATTAAGGTATGATGTTTAAAATCTTTTAAAAGAAACATTATTACATGTCGCACCGTCAAATAAATCCAACTCAAATAGTTCCACTCTACAATGGGCCAAGTTTTGAATAAATGAGTGTTCATAGTCAGAGCATATTAAATATTAGTATATTTATGACTTCATGTAATATCCATTCCCAAAATGTTGATTGAAGTCATCAGTGATTGATCTAGTTCATCTCGAAACGAAATTTACGAATTGAATGGAGCGAGTTTTAATTGCAGCAGCAGTGAGAACACCTGTCGGATCCTTTTGCGGGCAATTTTCTAGTCTGAGTGCACCAGAGCTAGCGTCTGTAGCTATTAAAGGTTCGCCGATTTTTCTACGGTGACTATAGAAGCATTGAATAGATCTAAGATATCACCTGATATTATCGATGAAGTATTTCTAGGACATGTTTTAAGCGCTAATGTTGGCCAGTTACCAGCGAAGCAAGCAGCACTGCTAGCTCATATTCCTGCTAGTGTTCCATGTAGTAACATTGGGAAAGTCTGCTCTTCTGGAATGAAAGGTATTTAAATCCATATTTCTGATAATTAGCTGTAATGATTGGCGCAATGTCAATATTAAGTGGTCAGAATCAAGTACTTTTAATTGCACAGTTTAAATCTTAGATTGTCGTTGCAGGTGGTATGGAGAGCATGTCCAATTGTCCATTTTATTCACCAGAAATGAGAAGTGGAGCTAAATACGGGCATAAAACGTTTGTTGATGGAGTTCAAAGAGACGGATTAACAGATGCTGCAAATGGAAAACTAATGGGCGAATGCGCTGAAATTACTGCCGAAGAATACCAAATCGGACGTAAAGAGCAAGTAAAATAGAAGGTTGTAATTAATAGGACGATTTTTGCAATCTAACCTACACAAGGGCCATTAATGCCACCAAAGAAGGCAAATATGAATTTGAAATTTGCCCTGTTCCTGTAAAGTCAAGAAAGGGAGAAATTTTAATAAAATCTGATGAAGAACTGTCGAAATTCGATCCAGAAAAGATGAAAATGTTAAAGCCAGTTTTTAAAGAAAACGGAACGATCACGCCAGCCAATGGGAGTTCATTAAATGATGGAGCCAGTGTGTTGATTTTGATTAGTGAATCCAAGGCTAAGGAATTAGGCATAACAAGTCTCGCACAGATAATCGCCTTTGATGATGGTGAACAAGTATTTGAAATAAATTTTGTGAACTAGAAAACAGAAAAATTCACTACGAGTCCATCAATTGCAATACCAAAGGTTCTAAAGAGAAGTGGATTGTCTATCGAGCAAATTGATTATTTTGAGGTAACACGGAATGAGTAAACCGAATAGATTAATGAAGCATTTAGCGTTGTAGCTTTGGTGAACGCTAAAATTTTGAACATTCCCATCGAAAAGCTTAACGTTTATGGCGGTTCCGTAGCCCTTGGGCACCCGTTAGGAAGGTATTTTAAATCCTTTAGTGTTTAAAAGTTCTGGTGCAAGAATCATTACTACATTAATTTCTATCCTCCATCAAGAAGGCGGGAAAATTGGATGTGCCGCCATTTGCAATGGAATGGGTGGTGCTTCTTCTATAATAATATCAAAGTGCTGAATTTAGAACTTTCAATAAATCTAGTTATTTAAGCATTAATTTAAATGAGTGTCCATAAATAGAAACCTTGTTACAAAAATCTCCGCATTGTTAGGAAATATGCATAGGTTTTCGATATATTTATTTCTTCTTTTCTCACAAGTTTATTCATTGGGTCAAGAATATTCTCTTCTTCTCGTACATCCGACAAAAGGCTCCAGTAGTGGACCATCAGGCTCATTAGTATTAGAGAATACCATTCAAAACAAAATAGGCGTTGAAGGGGTTTTATCAAAAGTGGATCCTGGTGTTTACAGGTTCGTGGTAACAGAGTTGGGAGACATTGGAACCCTAGAGTCTCTCAAAGATGCAAACATTTTAGGAGCAGCAAACGCCACGAATACGTGCGATTCTCCGGGATATTTAGGTGATCCAATTCTAGTAGAGGAGAACGTGGAGATTACAGACTTTAGATTTGAAATTAATGAAAAAGGTTTGGCGACAGAATCTTCTCAATACTATTTTCCAGGAAGAGCAGCTGCACTTGTTAAAACTGACGGTTCATGCCCGAAACAAATAACAGAAGTTCCTGTAATAGCTGGCATAATTGCATTTACAAAAACCATCGATAAAAAAGTAAAACCAAAAACTCCGATTGTGAATACTATGGCGGCGTCCAACATGACTGTAGCATACATTCGCTCATACTCAAAAAGTTCAAATAGCACAGGATACGTTGAATTTATAGCATCAAAAAACAACACTCAAATAGAAGTCAATGTGGATATTATCGGGATGAAGCCCAACACGAATTACTCATTCGCTATTACCACATATGGAGAACTTAGAGGAAAAGGGTTAAAGAACGTAGGAATGCACTTCAACCCCAATAACAAAACTCATGGATGCTTGCCCTCTAATGAGAGACACGCAGGGGATCTTGGGATCGGATTAAGCGATGAAAAAGGATTTCTAAATTTGAATTTTACAGCTGATTCAGTAGTTCTTAATTCTATCAGCTATAATGGCATCTTAGGCCGTGCTGCTGTTATATACGAAGGCAACTTTTGCAATTCGACATCAAAAAATGCAACAACATCTTCGCCAATATCTGCAGGGGTCATCGGTTTCAGCGCTAAGAGACTTTCAACGGTGCGTAAAGCCAACATGGCTACCCAAAAGAAGAACATAACCAATGAGTCTAGTGTTTTAAAAACTGGTGCTATTACAGCTTTGATAATAATATTGACAATAATTGTTTCAATATAAATCCACTTCAAAATAAATTATCGTTTTAGTTAATCAATTTTTCCACAGCATCCTCTACATCCACAATTTGGACACTGGAAAGCGGCCTTTTCAGATCTTTGGCTTTTAGGAACTCTACAAATACAGGTGCCTCCAAAGTTGGTGTCAGTAGTTCTTATGCAAAGTAGGCAACATAAGTTTTCATATCCAGGCTAAATAAGAATTCTTGAATTCTCTTACCTTTTTCCACATTTCAATCAAATGTCTATCAGCTAGACCTTCGTTTAAGCAGTAGTCATAAACTTCCTTTGTAATAGCTTTTCTTTTATACAGGTCATAAATATAACGGCTTCTTTGATGGTGAACCCTCATAACACCCCATGGCGACTCTACCGCTCTTTTTGTATCTGACGATTCGCTTTCGACTGCTTAAAAACTAATAACAGTATTACCCTCCCTCATTTTTCTTTCAAATTCTTTAATGGTAGGCTCGATCAAATCGAACCCTTCAGGTATCTTTCGGTTTTTACGTTTAGGAATCTTTGGCATGGTGGCACAGCTCATTTTGGTCTGCGAAAATTAATATAAAAACACATAAAAAATTAAATTTTGAATGAAGACTAGGTACACTTTTAGAAATGAGTTGAAAATGTAGTAATGGGCAATTTTTACCATGACCTGGAGCAGACATGAATACAAAAGTTAGGAAAAAGATGTACTTTTAATTTATTGCATATTCGGTGTAGGATGTAATACTAAAAATAAAGGGAGCTGCCTTGAAAGCCATGTACTAAATACATCACGTTCTAAACTTCTAATGTAATTAGTGACATGCTGTGTATATTACGTTTTAAATTGTAATACGGTAAATCTTAATTGGAAAACAGACCAACATTTTACTTTTTTATGCGAAAAGATTGAGTAGTAATGTCAATGGTATAAGGAATCAAAGTTGCTTTTGTAGCAGTAAACTCATACAAAGGCGAAGCTAAGAAAAGGGATCAGATAAAAATAAAGCATTATGAAGACATCACAGTGCCTTTAACTCGATTCCCGCGATTATAAATTCATGAGTTGGAATATTTAATTGAAAACATTGGACAATACAAATGCGAGAGGAGTTATCAGAATATAACTCTATAAGTTTCTTGAATCTTGATTGTCCTTCCAACCGTTGTGGTAACCTAAGGGTCCATCAGCCATCTACGGTATACAAAGAAAGCAATGAATAAATAAAATTCTTATGCACCCTAAAATTATCAGCTATAGACAAGAAATAAGAATACAGGACAGATAACTGAATCAGAAAATACTCGCAATGTTCGTAACGATACTTGGACTAATTTAGAAATTCATAATCGGTATTTTTGAAAAGAAATCAGATATTTATATCTAAAAGTGTTTGCTTTGAGACTTTTTTGACTTTTGTTGGAACCTTCAAAGCTTCAACTTTTTGTTCTTCATTCTTTTTCGTCTTCTAAATTA
>KE561033.1:0-12117 GCA_000442015.1 Rozella allomycis CSF55 | reverse complement strand
AGCCATCCGTTGAAATTTATTGTACACGTAAATCCCAGTGCCATTAATGAACAATAAATCTATTTATGGATGTAATCAACTTTGTAATCTTTTAATAACGACTTTTCCACGTGCATCAGCCACTCTCCGATGGAAGTTTGCTTTGTGATTGAAAATACTCTAGCTATGAAAGAGCACGTATCTACCGTTAAGGGATACGTTGCGGGTATTTGCAGGTATATATATTCTTTCATAATTTGTAGATTTGCAAAAGCGTCTTATTCGGTAAATAAAGGTCTCTTCAATTATCAAAGGAAGTCTCATTTCGACTTGTATTATTTTCAAACTACTCTTCATCGAATATTTCAGCTGTTCAGCGATATGCAACTACTACAGATACCTCGATTTTGTTGTCCACGATTGAAAGGAAACTGCAATGTCTTGGTGGAAGTCTTCAGAATAATGCTTTGCTTGAAGGTCTTATGTCTGCCTATGAAGTAATGATGTGATTTTTAAATCAAAGGCCCTAGAAGCAAATGTGATTGCACAAAAATATTGTGTCGTGTTAACAAATTCGGCACCAATACAGAAACCCCCTAGATTTTGTTCCGTAAATGATTTGGGGAACTTTGATATATCAAATGTCCCCAAAATATTTGAATCTGTAAGAACTATGATGTGCCAGAATAGAAAAATATACCATTGAGTCTTATTTGTTTGCGAAAAGATCTGGGATCATTTTATTCCAGTTTTCTAAATTCTAAAATCAGCTCAATGGAGTCTTTAATTCGCGATGATCATTTTGTTTATATGAATGGTCTTTCACTTGATGAAAATATTCCATTAAAACGAAAAGATCAAAATTGCATGGATTTCACGAAAAGACCCAAAATAGACTCATCGATATCGTTACAGAGCTCATTGCCAATTACGGAATCACCAAAAACATCTAACAGACAGTTTTGGTCAGGGTCGTTGCAATTCCACGTTAATGCAACAGCGAAACCCACATTACTAAAAGTATCACTGAAACCTCACCCCAAATCACCACACATTTCAGAATTTATGACGGAAATGTGGCCTAATAGTTTAACAATCACAGAATATCTTCCATTGTCGCTTCCCGCGGTGAGCAAGCTATTTGCTTCTGGGAAAGTGTGCATTCTAAATTCAAATTCTGTGGAACCATCAGATATTCAATCCCTCGGCCTTTTATTTAAGTTTCTATCGTCAACAAAAAGTGTATGAAATCTTTTTGTTGTTTAAGCAGGTGGCGATTGCAAAAATTTACAATGTCGGTTTTATAATGCTTTTAACTGTGGGCGAGTCAATAATTGTCGTCTTCAGATCAACATTGGGTAATCAAGTAAATTTGCTTAGCAATCCCATGGGGTCAAACACTACAGTGCAGACAATAGACCGCGTTGATCACAACTATTTACATTACGCACAATCTTTTCCCGTACAATACGCACCATTTAATGCTAATTCATCGGGATATTCAACCTATCCACTCGGCATTATGAACAATCATCCAAACAATCTATGACCATAAATAAATGTTGCTATTTAACTGTATAAACGATTATAATCTTTTGTTGAAAGCTAAAGATGAGTGTTTATTACTTCACTAGTACCGTCTTCCGTAGTTGCTTTTGGGTTTTGGCGAGAACATTGGCTTGTCCCGTCCAAATTCACGGTCATTGTGAAAACTTAGTCTTCCTCTAGACATCGATCTTGATCGGGAATTCTGAGGATACTTTGAATAGCCCCTGTCACTCTTTTGATTGTTGTCCCGTCCTTTAACATTCACACATGAATCGTACCACTAGCATATTCCAATCTTATCATTCTCCCATCAATATCTGAATCATTGAGAATATCCAGTGCGCTCGCTTTTCTACATAAGGATAAATTAATTACAAGCCATCGCGGGATCAGAAAAAGTAACAAAACCAAAGCCCCTAGACCTACCCGAATCTCTGTCAGTTACAACAAAGGCATCAACAACATCACCGATTTCAGAAAACTTTTCGCGTAAGCTCTCGCTATCCAATCTGAAACTCAAGTTTCCTGGATTATAGATCTTATTAAACTTACCTACAAAAAGGCGTGCGGACATGGTGAACACAATTTGGGCACCTGAATCCACTAACGTTTTTATACAATAATTAATCAAGGTTCCATCAAATGATATCTATGATTGATCAAACCATGAAAATCAGATAAATTGATGCGGGGTATATATATCACTATCCGACTTGATGTTCATGGCTCTATAAAAATTACAATCAGCATCTATTATTTAATTGGATTGCACAAAATTACAATAAATCATTTTATTGTTCGCAAGCGAAAATTTCTACTGCGGAGGTTTGTACCAATCCTTTTCAATTAATGGCTTGATAGTACGCATTAGTCTTCTTTCTAGTTGTTCTTGATCATATAAAGAAGTTTTTTTAAACATGAACAGCCGGTCATCATCTTTTTAAATTTACCACCAACGAATTACTGGTGGTGACCTTCAACAAAGGTTGGGTAACATCCGCGCTACATTTCACTGACACTTGTAGTTTGGGACAATCAAGTTCAATTTTTCTTGTTTTTACTTTTTGCAAAAGTGTCCTGTTTTAATTGAAAGCAGGAAGCATACCTTATAGTTTTTGAATTCGGATCAAATGGAGAAAACTCAAAATGCATATTTTTCATATATTTTGTATACTTTTGACCTGTCCTCCCTAATACTTCATTCATTGAAATTCGATTCTACAAATGGTGAAATTCCCAATTCCCAAATTGTCAAATTAGGCCGTTTCAAATGTGGTTAAATACCAAGGCTTGACCATGTGAAAATAAAGCTAGGCGAATGTGTGTATGTCAGGAAAAATAATGGCAACTTGACGACAAATTGTTTACAATATAACTTTATCCTTGGCATATGGAACGTTTACATCATTCTACCACAGACATTGTATATTCTATAAATTCAATGGATGATATATCCACCAACTATCTTCGCTCCAAGCTGGCCTTTTCTGAGCCTTCAATTTTTGAAAAAGAAATTAAGGCTGTTCCATACTCTGATCTTGATTATGTGATGGCGGCAGAGCTGCTTGATACCTTTGTAGGAACAATAAGCAAACGAACTAATCCTGTCAAAAATGTGACAAATGAGAATAGACATAAAGTTAGTATGTTAGCATTCGAAACTTTTAAATGTAACGATAATTGAATAACAAGATAAAAGATCTAAAGTATATTGATTTAATTATATTAAAGACGCAATTTTTGGTAAATTATCCTGAATTATTGCAAAACCTTTCGTTGCTAAAAGTCCTTTTATATCAAGTTTTGAAAAATCAGTTTAATTACAACTCTGGAGGAATTGTTTACCAACATGATTCAGAATATCCCCAAGTCAGAGAATTTGCAGAAGCGATTTACGCGTACAAAGTTAGGTTAGCTGCATGCTACGCCAGACTGAGGATAGAAAAGCAAGCAATCGGAAGTTCCCCGGAAGAAGTATTGAGGAATATTCTTCCAAAAGAAGATCGCCAGGAAACTCAAATTGGAGGTGATAGAATAGGTTTGAAAATATAGATCATTTGAGCAAATATTTTAGGATTAATACATGTAAAGTGACCAAAGAGCAGGTTTTAAAGAAACTTTCCAAGCTTGGGTATAATGTTGTTGACAGAAAAGTCGAGTAAATTCAAATTCATTTCTAAAGTAGCCTTGACAAAAAGAATGACAATAACTGCATTACTTTCGATAAGGATTTTGATGATTTGTTGGTTATTCCACCAGCTTTATTTAATGAAATTGGTGAATCTGAATTGATTCATAGAGGATGGCTAGCAATACAAGTAGGATAAATTCCATGGATATTTAAAGGAAAAACCAAGCATAGTTGGTCCTTTAGAAGCTTCAATTTCAGTAAAAGATGATGAATTTCCTGTAATTATTGATGCAAGAGCCGGCAATGGTAGTGATTCTTGTTAGTTTTTATACAGGAACACGGGCATCTACTCTGGCAGCAATGATTCATAACAAAGGGAAAATTTTTGCGGTTGAAGAGAAACCAGGAAGATTGGCAACATTGAAAAGAAGATTACAATTATACAACATAAAAAGGAAGTATTTTCCACATTTGCAAATTAGATGTTGAAATATTGCCCACAAATTTTAGTCTCCTTGATCCTAATGATCCACATTTTGAAAACGTTTCAACCATAATATGTGAACCACCTTCATCAGGATCTTCCATTATAGATAAATTTAGTTATGTGATACAAGAAGAAGAGCTACCAGAAGGCGAAGTTGACTCCAAAGACTTGGAAAGATTAAAGAATAAACAGATAGAAACTGTTGAGCATGCACTCAAATGTAAAAATCGCATGTTATTAAGACTAGTCCCCAATGTCCAAACTATAATATATGTTACTCATTCTGTACATTTTGAAGAAAACGAACAAGTGGTTTGTGAAATTCTGGATAGAAATCATGTTGAACTTGACTATGTGATGCCTCAATTTTTAAATGATGAAGTGAAACCATTCGAGTTTAGTAATAATTGAAGAAATTTAAGAATAGAGGAATGCTTTAAATTGGCGCCATCGGATTACGGAAACGGAATATTCGTAGCCTGCTTTAGGAAATTGTATGATGAGCCGATTGTGGAGCAGTCTGGTGATATTTTTGAGTCTGAAATCAATAATGAGCAAACAATGGAGGAAGAATTAATTCAAATAGAGCATGGACAAGGGAACAGGAAACAGAAATTTAAGGCCAAGAGAATTTTGGCTCAAAGGCATCAATTTTTGAACAATGATAAGAATTTAAAGAAATCATATATAAGAGAAGATATTGATGATATTTTGGTCAAGGGAAAACCAATTTACAATCAAGTTAAGTTTATGAAAGGTTTGGGTATTATTGGTCATTCCCTATCAAAATTTTACAAGTCAAATGTTTCCAATAACGAAATACGCAAAAGAAATGTTTGGAAGTATCCTGTGCCAAATCCCAAACCGTGGAAATAAATTTTAGTCCGTTTCAAATTTAGATTTATTTATAAATTGCGTTTACGCATTTCATAAACACTCTGACCTTAATTCTTTGGGAATCAGCCTAGGGTGGCACTAATTCAGAAAAATTAATTTCATTGGCAATTAGATTAATTTATTTAATGAGATCAATCTTTGTTTTCTTTTCGATATATGAACTGTTATGTGATGATTGAGCTCTTCCAGAAGGGTCCTCGGAGCAACCCCAGTCCATTCTTGGTATCCATCTTTTCACTGTCCGGATTGAAGCAGGATTGGTAAAAAGCTCCTCGAATATTTTTCTATAGTAGACTCCTTCTTTAGTAGATGGTGGATCCACTTTGTAGCGATATTTGGCGCACTGCAATTCATCATCAGTGACCAGCATGGACGTTTGATCGCGTAGAAAATCAATCCATCCATATCCTACACCATCAGAAAACTGTTCTTTTTGTCTCCATAGGATTTCAGATGGCAAAAATGGGTACTCTTGATCATCAAACGCCTTTCGCAAAATCCACTTTTCTATACCCTTGTATGAAGGCATTTTCGATATCGATGGAAGTGAATCAAAGACGAAATCAACAAAATCCTTATCGAGGAAAGGTACTCTTGCTTCTAATCCATTGGCCATTGTAGATTTGTTCGCCCGAAGACAATCCGACGTGTGAAGGTTCAAAACTCTGCTCTTGCATTCTTTTAAAAACGATAAGTCATCTGGAGCATCGTGAAAGTATAAATAGCCCCCAAAGAGTTCATCAGCACCTTCTCCACTCAGAACCATTTTAATTCCAAGTGATTTAACCATTCTTGACAATAGATACATTGGAGTACTAGCACGAACAGTTGTAACGTCATAACTTTCTATATGATAAATTACGTCACGAATAGCATCAAAACCTTGTTGCAGAGTAAAATGGAATTCTGTGTGGATTGTTCCCAAATACTCGGCTACCTTCCTTGCAGCTTCAAGATCTGGAGATCCAGGAAGTCCAATAGAAAATGAATGAAGAGTTCCTTTTGGAACAAATCTACTGGCTATTGAAGCTATCAGTGATGAATCCAACCCACCAGATAGAAGAACCCCAAAAGGCGCATCTGACATTAATTGATCTTTAACGCTTTTCATCAATCTTTCTCTTAAACCAATTATATACAATTCATCTTCTTGAACAGTTTGACAGAAGTCTGCCGCTTTCCATTCAGGCAAATAATATTCTTGGTCGAATTCTCCTTGAATCATTTTCATGCCAATTAATGCATCATCGTCGCTCAAACTTACTTCAAGAACTTTCCCAGGAGGAAATAATCTAATATAATCACATTCAGACTCCAAAGCTTTTAATTCACTCGCAAACCAAACACTTCCATTATTGCTATTCCATCCTTGGTATAAAGGAATCACTCCAAATGGATCTCTAGCAACAATAACCTTGTTATCTTTGGAATCATACAACACGAATGCAAAAATCCCATTCAATAAATCACTTATTTTCTTGCCCTTCTTGTATTTCTCATACACGGGAATCAAAACATCACAGTCAGATGAATATATTTCTGGATCAGCCCCTAATGAACTTCTTATCTCCTTGTGGTTATATATTTCTCCATTAACAGCTAATACAACCCCGTTCTCTTTAAAAGGTTGTGTGTCACGTAAGTCACCTTACATTAAGACTCTGAAGAAATTTTACCAACTATGGCAAGTCTCTCGTGGCAAATAGCACTGAAAGTTTTATCATTAGCCTCCATGTAAATCCCACTTGCGTCAGGCCCTCTATGCCTTATTGATTTTGACTTTGAAAGCATCAAGTTTCTGAATGCATGTTGTGATTGATCGCTGCGGTAGTTGAAAGTAGCTAATATTCCACACATATGGAAAGTAGATTGCAGTGGCTTAAATATGTATAACCTTAGATCACGTGATGAGTCATTTTATCATCATTAGTTTCAAAAATCTATATGAATAATTCAATTATTCACATGACATGCTTCTCTATAGTGGAGGATAGACTGGATGATTTAAAACTTGTATGCTCATACTATTCGGCAAATGTATAAACGCTAAACTTATCATGTTAATTTCAAATTTAATCAATTTATTCATTAACAATTTCACTTTCTAGTTTTATGCGCTTGCTCAAATTTCTTTGATGACTGGAACTTGTTTCCATTCGCATAGCTTCTCTAAGTGCCATAGTGGCATACGAAGAAGACGGTAAACTGAATTCAACAACGATACCTTTAAGTGGCCCATCTTTCAATTCCAATTCTTTGCCTTCAAGCTTCTCAAAGTCGGATAGCATCAATTGCTCATCATTGCTAGAATAGCTGAGTTGCTTCCAGGCCATATTTAAAGGCTTTACAACAATCTTTCTATAATCACCACTCAAATCAATTAATCTTTCAATGCACAGAATATGTTTTACTTGTTCTTATTTGACAATGAAGAGAAATCTTTTCCATGATTTAAAAGAATCTCTTCATAAATTTTCTTGGTTTCATTTTCTGGGTAAATAACAGAGGACCCTGGCAAAGGCAAAGCAATGTCGAAAATGGAATATTTCTCGATATTCTCATTAGTAACAATAATTGGCTCAGATTTGTTTAAAGGATTTGGAACAATATCACCTTCCAAGACTTTCATTCCAAATTTCTCGATTCTATGAGAAACAGCATGATTCCAAATGAAGCTCTGGTAGCTGTGTAAATACATCATTCGCATTTCTCTTGGAATAGCAGCAATCGCTCCCGCAAAATCAGAACTACAATTATCTTTTGCAAGGTGAAACAATATTCTCTTTTCAGAAGTGTTTCTCATTGGGAATGCTTTGGCTGCCTTTACTGCATCTTTCTCTTCAAACCAAATCTTTCTAGCATTCATTGTGGCATCGTCATCTATTTTCAAGGCAAAATAAATTGTTACCGATGTTTTTTGGTGAAAGTATGAGATTTACAGCTGTCTCCCAATCAGACTTTATCAAAGCCTCTCCAATGACATGGGTAGGAACATTTGTGCAACCGAATCCTTGCATTCCAAAATAATTAATGAATCCATTATCGGACAACGCTTGAAAAGATTCATCTATTTCTTCCGCGCTCAAATTCTCAACATTTCTGATTGCGATTTGGAAATGATTGCCAAACAAGGCGCCAAGTTGGAGTTGGTTTTCAATAATTCTTTGTAACAAGGTAAAAAAATTATTTTACTTTGGTGAAGAAATGCGCATATTTGGAGTCCAAAATTTTTCGTTCAAACTCAACAATCTAATTGGTTCAACGTTCGGAACGCTAANCAATCTAATTGGTTCAACGTTTGGAACGCTAATTCTTTGAACAGTAATGGCTCTCCTGTCTTTGTTTCCAGCAAACTGAAATTTGCCAGGATCAACCCTATTATAATTAATAGAAAAGCGTTACTTGAGAATACGCCCGATTTGATTCAACGCTTCCATTGTATCTTTTCTATCTTTGTATAAATGAAAGGAAATAATATTTTTGGAATTATTGTTTCTTCTTTTGTTTCTGTTACGATCATCTGATTTTTAAATCTCATATTTTATACCCTTAGCAGATGATTTTCTTTTAATCTGGACAATTCCGTCACTGGTTTCAGAAACCAAGCCAGGAAAATACATTTTTATTTTTTCATGGCATGAAGCTCTTGTTTCTTTATCTAGAGCATGCAATTTGGCGACATTTTCAGAAGATACATTTGAAACGATTTCCTTGAATAGAATAAATTGATCTTCGTCCATGTACTGGCTGAATTCATTAATGTATAAATCAATATTTTCCTATTTTTTCGAATTAATATGTATACCTTTATTTTCTCTTGCATCTCCAATTCCTTTTTACGATTCTCTTCTTGTTTGAGTTTTTCTTCTGCTTTTAAGGATTCTAGCTGCTCTTTGAAATCTTCTAATCTTATAATATTTAAGTCATTGTCAATTTCATTCACCATAAAATCAAACGCTCTTTATCCAGTGTAAACTATTTACTTACTTTTCCTTAATTAGGCCAGAAAATCCTTTCAAGCCATTATTTACATATTTATCTATCCCAAAAAAATTTTCATCGAGATTCTCACTTTCAAACTTTTTCTTTTCAACTGTCATTTGCACCAGCCACTAAAAATGTCTATTTTTATCAAACACGGAAGAATGGAATACAATTATTCAAAAAGATTTATTTAAGATACAACTGAATATGTCACAACCTCATTTTCTGTCCCAAAATAGAGATGTTTCCCATCATAACTAGTGCAACTCCTGAAAGGCATTGAGTACGAATCAATCTTAAATTACCAATCGAAGTTGTTTACTTTGAATCTATTTGAATCATCGTTAAAGTTGTACAAGCTCACCATGTTATCGGCGCGGCAACATGTAAGATACGTGCCCGTCAAATCAATTGATAGCTAGAATATCATACCAAAAGTCATACATTAACAACTTCTGAGTCTCCATTATACTCTTTAAATATTTTTAATTGGTTTCCATCCACAAGGTACACCTTAACCATGCCATCAGCAAGCCCAACAGCATAAATTGTTCCACGCGCATCAAAACAAGCGGCGAGTATTTGAGACTTCATGCTATTTAAAGCGAGAAAGTTTTTTACTCTATTTGTTGTAATAAGTTCCCAGTAAGAGCATCATAAACACGAACATTTCCATCCAAACAAGTTGTTGCAATTAATGAAGCATTATATGGAAACAAGGCTGAAGAGACGAAATCGCTAAATCCATCCAAGAATAAATATCTCTCAAATTAAATTTGAAACTTTACTCTTTCATGTTGCGCCAATCCCACATTTTTACTGTTTTGTCCAATCCAACGGTCAGTAGCAAAGAATTCATGTGAGACAAGGAAATATCATAAACTTCAGCATCATGAGCCTTGAATGAATTAATCGGATTTCTTATTCTCAAATCCCACAACGATACATTCCCGTCCAAAGCGGCCGAGGCCAACGTCTGCTCTGTTTGTTCAAAAGATAGGCACACAACACCATCATCGTGATTCAATTTCATCAATTGTTTTTCTTTTGGGATGTCCCAAACCCTAACAGTTTTATCCATTGAGCATGAGATGAGGTAATTATCGAATGGTGAGTTGAATGTAGCGTTAACAGTCACATCTTCATGTCCCTTAAAATGTGCAACTTCTTTTTGAGATTCAGAATCTAGTATACGACAAGATCTGTCATAGCCAACGGTGCATATTCTATGTAAATGTCTTTTGCACATTACAGGTTATTTCTTGACACGCAGAAATTTGTAAAGGGTATTCCTTCTGATTTGACTTGAAATTGTTTTTGTAATTCAATGATTGCAGGCCTTTCTTGAGCCTTGACTAATTCTGATGTTTATTGATTTTGCAATATTACTTTGAATCATTTTAGTGACCAAATCTCTTTTATTTGGTGATATGTACGGTTCTATTCTATATACTTGAGCTACAACAGATTCAATATCACTTCTCTAATTAATCAAGTCGACAATGTCTTACTCTGAATGTAAATCCAATAAATCAACTATTCTATGTAAATTGTCTTCATTGGATTCATCTTGAGAATATTCAAATATCAAACCTTGGAATCATGTAAAGATTTTTTTTTACCTGGTGGATAATAGCGAAGAAGGATTCTCTTAAGCTTCATATTGCAAATTTCCTATTTAGAAACTTTATGGTGGCCTCTAAAATCTCATGGCCTGAAAGTAACCTAATATAAAATATTGATAAAAGTCTCTATGTATGTAATAACCACTTGTATAACTGTCTATTTTTTCAATCAGTTTCTTCAGCCGATCAAGCAGCAACAGGAGAAGTATGAGGAAGCAAAGAAAAATAGAAAGAAATTGTTCAAAAAGCTGGGCGTGCCTGATATGGCATTGAACTCGCATGAAGAGATAATTGCAAATGAAGTTGTTGACCCAGAAGATATCAAAGATTCCTTTGAAGGTAACTAGCAAGTATAACCATGCATTATAGATATTGGCGGTCTGGATGATATAATCGACGAGCTCAAGGAGAGTGTGCTGTTGCCATTATGTCGCCCTGAACTTTTTCAGCAAGCAGGCCTATCTATTGCGGCGCCAAAAGGGGTACTCCTGCAAGGCCCTCCAGGTAATGAATTGAAATCTTTATAACTTTTTGGTGTTGGAAAGACTTTAATTGCCAAATCTTTAGCCAAAGAAGCTAATGCACGTTTTATTAATATAAGAGCGTCGACGTTAATGGATAAATATGTAAGAATAATATCAAGTTATGAAAGCTTGGTGAATCCGAAAAGCTTGTGCATGCATTGTTTAGTTTGGCAACAAAGATTCAGCCATCAATAATCTTCATTGACGAGATTGACGCTTTGTTGAGAGATAGGCAATCGAAAGACCATGAAGTAGTCGCAATTATGAAGACAGAAATGATGAGGTAAGAAAGCATAGAGTTTAATAATAGCTTATGGGATGGTCTGATGACTGGAAATTCAAGAGTTGTTATTTTAGGCGCGACTAATCGACCTAACGATATTGATTCAGCATTTCAAAGAAGGCTCTCTAAAAGAATTGTCATTAATCTCCCTAATCAAATTCAAAGAAAAGAAATTTTGAAAAAGGTAAAGTTCACTTTTTGATAAGAAAAGTTACTGCAAGGCGCCAGTTTGCATGATGATGTTGATATTGATGAAATAGCAAAAGAAACAAATCTATTTTCAGGGAGCGATTTGAAGGAATTCCAGTTTGCATGATGATGTTGATATTGATGAAATAGCAAAAAAAAGAAATCTATTTTCAGGGAGCGATTTAAAAAAATTTGTCCTGGCAACTTTAATGATTCCAGTGCAAGAAAGAATAAGAAATAATCCAGAAAATCCAAGCGAATTAAGAAACGTTGAAATGAAAGACTTTATGAAGAAATTAAATGCAATGAAATATCACGTTATTTTACAAAACCAAAAACCATTAAATATTTTTAGCCCAGAGCAACTTGATTAAATAAATACCCCGTTAATTAATCTTAAGTTTAAAGGAAAGTATTCGAAAAAGGCTTTAACTTATTAATTGTTAATAATGCAATGAAATATAACGTCT
>KE561029.1:0-27272 GCA_000442015.1 Rozella allomycis CSF55 | reverse complement strand
AATATCGAGCCTCGAATGGTTTCTGCAATTTCTTACCAAAAAGAAGAGAATATGCCCCAAAATTGCCTAAATATACTTCATCTACCAATCATTGGCGTTAGTTAAATGACGTTTTAAAAATTATAGTCAAATATATCTTAAATTCATATTTATATGTGTCAACTTTAACATTTATATTTTATTAAGCTCCATAACCGCGAATGTGCTCTGCAAAGTCCCACTGAGTTTCAAGAGAATATGGATCGGAAATGTCGACACCCTCGGTTGTAACTTTAGCGATTTGTATCTATGCTTACAGCATGAAGAATATACCTTATTTAATGATCGAGCATCTCTATAAAAAAGAACTCTCATACAATTTTCCAAGATTTGCAATGCTTCTTGCTCATCGATTTCATTCTCTCTTCCTTCCACTGCCTTGCGTAACAAAGGTTGAGCCAGGTAAGCGCCAAAGCCTGTAGCAATAGTGCTAGCCTTATAACTTGTGCCAAGTAAATCAACGTATCCCAGAAATCTATCAGTAATCATGAGAGCAATTACGGTTTTCCGGAAACAAGACCCCCAATAACATGTGAATTCCATAAAGGATTCATTTTTGTTCTTCTTCCATACATAACAGTTCTTAAATATTCAAAGACATTATTAGTGTTCAATTGATAATGGTCTTGGTAGCAATATTCAGAAATGGCGAGAGACTCCAATATTTGCTGCATCTGTTGCAAGTCGCTATATTCTCCAGAAGAACTTAATAAAAATACTTAATTATCTTTACCCAATAATTGTATTGTTTTGAAATGGCGTAAAACGGCGAACATCTCTAAAGCGAGCTAGGGACCCGTATGAAGCTATATATGAAGACTAAACAATTATTACCAAGACAATCGGCCGCCATCATAACGCCATCCTTGTAGACAATGCCTATAACTGACGTTCCAGTCAAAATGGGTTGTTGAGTATGCTGCTTTGCACCATTCAAAGAATAGTTTGAATTTTGCTTGATAGTGCTTTTTCCGTGCTCGATATCCAACAAGGACACGCCGTCCACAAAGCTAGGTAAAATAGAGGTGTTTTGCATTATTTGAAATTGCTTTAGGAAAATTCACTAATAATTTTATGACTGTCATTCCACCCAAAGAGATAAAAGGTACACAACTTTTTATAATTTTAAGAGATGTTATTGAAAAGACTGCCAATTTTATTGCTAAAATGGGGCTTGAAACGCAGGAAAGAATAAGAAGAGACGAAGCTGAAAATCCCAGATTTGCGTTTTTGAAAGCAAATGACCAATATCACGCGTATTATAGGGAAAAGTTGAAAGAGCTTGGGATTACAATAGATACAGAGTATGTGAAGGATGTTATCTATCCACCCGTTGAGCTTCGATGTAAGGATTTTTGTGATATTTCATAGTAATTATTGATAAAACTGCTGGTTTTGTTGTTAAAAATGGTGCTGAATTTCAAGAGAGAATTAGAGAGAACGAAAAGGGCAATCCGCGTTTCTCTTTTTTGAATCCGATGGATCCGTACCATTTGTATTATACATACAAGCTTCAAGAAATCAGTGAAGGAAGAGTGTTATTGAAACCAATTGAAGAGGATGTTCTAGTTCAGAAAAATAACAAAGCCACCAATAAGCAAAATGCAGCACCTCCAGAGCCAGAAAAGTTTGAGTTCTATTTTGAACATCCTCCANTGTAATTTTAAATGATTTTTATAATAGGGATGTGATAAAATTGACGGCATTGTTTGTAGCTAGAAATGGTAGACAGTTTATGACGATGGTTTCACAGAGAGAAGCCAAGAACTTCCAGTTTGACTTTCTCAAGCCACAGCATTCACTATTTCCATTTTTTAATGCATTGATTGAGCAGTACACAAAAGTGTTGATACCATCTAAAGATATGAAAGACAAGCTAGAAAAAGATGCAAATGATAAATTTAATGCGCTGGATAGAATCATGGGGAGACTAGAGTATGAATTGTACACAGAAGAGCAAAGAAAAATGGAAGAAGAACAGAGGGCCAGGGAAGAAGAAATGTACAATCAAATAGATTGGAATGATTTTGTTATAGTTCAGACGATAGATTTTAAAGAAATGGATCTACACGTTGATCTTCCAGGGCCGATAGATCAAGCCACGATGAAATCATTAACGATGCTTCAAAAGAAAACTGTGAATGAAACCTTTCCAGTTGCGAACCAAGAAAATTATCAAGAAGAAGATGAAGATGTAAAATTGTTTTAATTTGGATATAATAGATGGATATGGACATGGATATGGACGATGAAGAAGAAGCGCCAGTAGAAGAGCCTAAAGTGATTGTTCCTGAAACGATGGCTTCTGTTAAAATAAAAACAAATTATATTCCAAAGGCGGAACTTTTGAAACACGCGAAACCTTCAGATCAACTGCAATTGTGTCCAGTTTGTAATCAAATGATTCTTTCAAGTGAATTACAAGAACACATGAGAATTGAACTTTTGGATCCTAAATGGAAAGAACAAAGAGATCGAATGCTGGCTAAACAAGGGTCTACTAATTATGTTCAAGAAGGTTACGATATTGGAAAACACATGGAAGATTTTGCAAAGAAACGAAGCGACATTTTTGGCAAAGGAGAACAGCCTCAAGAAAAAGAAAAAATAAATGAAAATGTTGTTCAATGGGATGGACACGCAGCTTCAAAATCTATCGCTAAANGCTTCAAAAACTATCGCTAAAGAAATGGCCAAGAACGTTCAACAAGAAGCGTCAACGCCAATATCAACGATCGGGCCAGCGCCTCAAACATTTTTAATCCCAACTGCTCCTAAAAGTACAAACCCTACTATTTCTACGTTTTCTTCTAAAATTCCTTTACCTCCAATGCCTAAAGCCAAAGCTCCTATTCCTGAACCCCCTGAGAAGAAAATCAAAGTTGATGAACCACAAAAACCAAAAGATGAAAAATCTCTTATCGCATTATATCCAGTAAACATTTTCCTTTTATCAAATAGAATGTTGTAAAGTTGACTGTTCAATGCCCAAATGTTCCAGAGAAACCAGACTGGAATCTCAAAGGTCAATCACTTCCTATTATGCTCAATCTTAAAGATTCAATTCAAAGATTAAAAGAATCAATCTTTGCCAAATTAAATTTTCCTATATCGAAACAAAAGATTACCGTCCCTGGTTTTTCAAACCTAAAGAATGAACAATCGCTGGCTTCCTACCTGATTAGTCCAGATGTTAAAATATCGCTCTCGATTAAAGAAAGAGGTGGTCGTTAATTATAGTTCAATAAATTTTCTCTATATCAATACATTTTCTTCTCTTTTAGTTGTCGATGAAATTGAATTTTCAAAATTAATGGCTAATCAAGAAACTCCAGTTATTGACCAAAGCAGTTCAAACAACCTCAAAGAAAATAACTCTTCAAATATTGATACAAATTCAGAATCCACTGAAGCCCCCACAATTGATACAACTAACGATTACAGCTATTCCTTTGAAAATATTCCAAAATTGGAATGCAAATACTTATTTAAACAATATCGCAGGTGCTACGGTAATAATTACGATTTTCACTTGATATTAGAAGCACATGGAATTTGGCAACATTCGTACCACTATGGATTTGTAGATTTCGATCAATGCACCGCCTATTTTACACAGTACAAAGCCTGCTATGGTGGGCAACAAGTAATATGATCAAAATATAGATAGACGAGTTTCAACCCAAATTTGTGATAGAATCGCTCTACAATGACAGGCCGACGACAGTAGGATGGATCTGGGATGTCCGAGATGATCTTCCTAGCAAATTTTCAACTTTAGATGCAAGATCTAAAAAAGAAAAAGAGTCAAAAAGTAGCGCAACAGAGACACTAACTACATTAGCCCCTCATTAATAAAGCTTAAAGAATATAATCATACATTTTAATAGCTAATCCTTAAATGGAAGATTGGCAACTTTAGTGGCTTGTAGAATAATGCAGCCAGGAGATCTTATTACCTACGATTTTAGAATTCAGCCTTCGTCACATATTCCCAATAGTCCCACTGTATTACAATTCAACATCGAGCGCGGATATCAGCTTTCAAATATACTTAGACTACTGCTTTCGCACCCATCGGATATTTTATGTTTGCAGGAACTAGACATTCAGTGCGAAAGAACGCAGCATATTGACATTGTAAAATATTTGGCAAAGGAACTGCAAATGAAAGCTGCGTTTGTTGTAGAATTTGTCGAAGAATATCACGAAAAGAGATCAAAGTACCATCAAGTAATATAACACGGTGTATTTGAAAAGGGTGGTGGAGTCCATGGGAATGCTATTCTTTCTAAATACGATTTTGATCCACGAGTAATAGAACACGAACATCAGCCGTTTGATTGGGTTTCCAATGGATTATCTTATGGTGAGCCGAGACAGGGTGGGTAATGATCTTTCTTCGGGTTGTTAAAGACGATATACAATTATTGGAGACTTTTATTTTAACGACAAGACTAAATTAACAGTTTATTCTGCCCATTTGGAAGTAAGAATTCTGAAACCAAAAAATATAGCCGTTTTGTGGAATGATTGGCAGACTTTTGCAGTTTTCCGAGATTGCAAGAGATGTTGCACATCAAAAACCAAGCCATCCGTTTGTAATCGCTGGAGATTTGAATACCCTGGGCCATGGCTTAGCGAGGTTCTCTCCAAGATATTGCAATGATCGAATGCGATTTTACTCTTTTGGCTGGACAGAGAGTGAATTCTGGTTATCAAATATTCTTTGCTTTCAGCTATCGACAGATGATAAAAATGATGAGCGATATGCGACCAGGAAAATGGCTAATAGAAGCCATTTCTTACTTGATCCTGCTTCATACACGTATTTAATGTCCCTAGACGTTATTGAGACGTTTGATGGAATGGAAGAGTCCTTCAAAATCAAGCGATGGCTCAATGTATACAAAGCAAAGTTAGATTGGATGCTGGTTCACCGTATGAAACCAACTTTAAGCTTAGTTTTGAACAATGATTATTCAGCTTCCGATCACAAAGCTTTATTTGCAAGGTTTGAAAGAATTGATAGCTCAGATGATTGGGAGATTATGGCAACAAAATGGAGAAATTCATGGGCAGAACATGGACGAAGAAAACGCCTTGCTCTTTTCGGGTCTACTGTTCTGGCGACTTTTGGGCTGGCTTTCTTGGCGCTTAGAAGACTATATCTACCTTGATGAAGTCTGAGAGCTAAATAGACTTTTATTGCATTTCTATAAAAAATAATAAACTCACATCACATCTCGTATTTAATTTCATACTCCATCTTAAATGTTTTGCTAAACGACTCTGCAAATGTATGCAAAAGTTCATCATCAATTCTAACGTATCGATTAGTCTCTGCTTGAATTGATGTGAATATATTGCCAGGAAAGCCGCAAATTGTGGTCTGATTAAAATACTTTAGCGGCTCATTTGTGATATTTATAGAAACCCCGTGGCATGTCAGCCATCTTCTCACATGTATACCAACTGACGCAATTTTTCTATTTTGCCCTTCTATCCATACTCCAGGATACTCACACCGAGTAGTAGTTGGTATATTGTATCGAGACAAGAACAATTGAATGGTATTTTCAAGGTTACATACAAAATGTCTTATTGATGGCTGTTTCTTTAGTCTGACAATAGATTACGCTACAAGTTGTATTTACACTTCTGATGTCCATAATTGGATACGCGACCAATTGCCCTGGCCCGTGAAATGTAAGTTGACCTCCCCTTTCAGTCTGATTCAAACAATTAGAAAGTAATACTTTTAAAAAATCAGCACCAGTACTTTTAAGAACATTAACCTCTATCTCTGTTGGATTATGCCTTTTCCCTGATGTAAAGATTGGTGGGTGTTGCAAAAGCAGTAGCACGGGGTCAACTATTTCTATCTACAATAAATTATCACAGTTACTAGAATTATATAATTCAGAAAATATTTGGTTCTGTAGCTGTAGCGCCTTTTGGTACTCTACAACTCCTAGACAAAGTACTTTCACCTTGTTCATTTAGGAAATTCTAGGGTTAGAGAAATCATAGATATCAAGAAATTGTATGTATAGATCCAAGTCTCAATTCAGTATTAGACCAAGGATACTATTACACAAACACTTTTTCAAAGAGAGTCAGAGANCAGTAGCACAGGGTCAACTATTTCTATCTACAATAAATTATCACAGTTAATAGAATTATATAATTCAGAAAATATTTTGCTCTGTATCTGTAACGCCTTCTGGTACTCTACAACTCCTAGACTAAGTACCTTCACCTTGTTCATTTAGGAAATTGTAGACTTCGCTCATGAAATGATTGCACATGGTACACTATGACACAAACACTTTTCCAAAGAGACACTGAGTCATCAATTATCGAATATTGCCTACAAAAAATCAATAATTCATCCTGCCAATTTTAAGTTCTCTTAAATTTATAATCCCGTGGACTTGGAATTTGGAGATGGAAGTAAATCACCATACCAAATAAGCTTTCGCTGTCATGGAAAATCTTCTCGTGCACAAAAGAAATAGTTATTGCCAGGACAAGAGTTAGGAATTTTCCAAAATCTATTTCGAGTTGCCGCTGAGCCACCACTACGCCACATGAGTTTTCCCCAAGACACAGAAAATCACGATTTTGGACTACGAATAGAAGAAGTGCCTTACCAAATTTCAGTAATAGTTCTTTTTAAATGTAATAGCGTACCTCTAATGATATCGATGTAAATNATTAAACTTTATGAAGGGCAGGTCTCAATACAAGAAAACAAGCTTGGAGCATTTTTTGAAGATTATTATGCAATTGCTACTCATCAGGACCTTCATTTTTATGATATTCAGCGCAGTGTACTAAGTAATATCTTTATTGACTTTAGGGTATTTATGCGCAACAAAAAATATTTAAAGATTCTATGCCTGCTTTTACTGTCCCTTTTGCAGCAATCCTTGACGATGTTTCGCTATATGCAAACTGGAGTGTTATATTTCAGATACACACTTTCAAGAAGACGTTGTACTTACGTGTGGGAAGCAGTGAAGCATGCAACTCGTGGATTAATTTTATAAACTCTATGAGAATACGATATTTTCGGCAATTAAAATCTAAAGACCATTACCAAAGATTCATGATAATACGATCCATCATGCCACCATCTAAAGACCACAGTGTTGTTCGAACTGTAGAAGAAATTAGCGTGTTTATCAAACGAATGAAAGAGAATTTTAAGACTGCAGAATTTGCAATACCAGATCTTAACGATGGAGATATTTCTAGTAAATGGAACAGGTCTCTATGCAACGTAAAAGTCTTTTTCAATATTTAATTAGTGTATGATGGAGTACTTAGAAAGCGCAGATAAGGAGGCTAAAGGAATGGCACTAGATTTTATTTCTAACATCGAAAAAACGTACTTTGAAGAAAACACGTACGAACTTGACGAACATGACAGATCTGAAACAAATGAAAACCAAGAAACTATCTTACTGGATTGCGATGAAATCGTTTCGATTTTTAAAGAACACGACTTTGGAACACAAGCAGAGAAGAGTATTGAAGAAGCACCTTTGAATAGTTTTATAACACCTGACTTTCCGGTTCTTTTAAAAGCAAGGAAATGGATTATGATATCTGACATTGACAGAAACTTCTACAAAACCTCGAGAATTAAGGTATTTGGTACGAGCGAAGAATCCAGACCAGGAGAGGAGCTAATTGCAATGATCGATACTCATAATCGTATAAGAACATTAGTTACTAGTGATGATTCTCCTTATTTCGCTACAGTTTCCTTTATACCTATGAATCCGTATGCAAGAGTAGACCACAATCCAAATACAANCGATACTCATAATCGTATAAGAACATTAGTTACTAGTGATGATTCTCCTTTTTTTGCTACAGTTTCCTTTATACCCATGAATCCGTATGCAAAAATAGACCACAATCCAAATACATCACCTATTGAAGATCTTTCTGGTGATTGCGTTAATAAGGTTCTTGGCTATTTGCAAATACAGGTCTGGGGTGTTTATGGGATGGCCTACCACCCTGAAGGTCTTCCCGTCCAAGGCACTTTTAAAATAGCTCCATTATTAAATGTTCAATCAGAAGAAATGACGATATACACAAATAGAGATGGTGTGATATTGGAGAGACTCATTTCATTGTCCAGAAGAGTGCTTTGCGAAAATTATGAAACAACTTTGCTTTCAGTATTTGTATCCCATTCAAATGTCGCTGTATATGATATTCAGACAAGGCAGATGGTTAATTGGATAGATTTAAAGACTAGAATGGGGACTGTGGGCATTGAAAGACTACAATATGCATGGAATTCCATGACAGGACATAAAAACGAAAACGACTTTACATTTCCCATGATAACTTTTCATCCCGATCGCAAAAGGACGATTCTTCAAATTGGATCACCTTTGATAGGTGTGATTTTTTGGGATTTTATTTCCAGCGAGATTTTATGGCATATTGGTCGACCATCGAATACAATGACAGGAAGATTTGCAAAGTGTCCAGACGGCTCGAATGTGTATCTGCTGGCCAATGCCACAGACGGTCCTATTCATAAAATTAAAGTGTATGATGTTGGTACAAGGAAGAGAGTTTTTAAACTCCGTATTCAAGAGCCGACTATATGGGACGAGGTTAAAGAAAAGGAGTTGTCATTTGCTTTGAAAATTCGACAGAATACTTTATTACAATTTCATCCTTCAGATAATCAATTGTTGGTGTTGACTTGCCATGGAAAAGTGTTATTGTGGCAATTTGATGAGGATAGCCCTGAGAGCAATGTCTTTAGTCCTTCTGGCCTCTTTAATGAAATGAAAAAATTAGACTTACTGCATTCATATGCTATTGCTCCTATTTTCGAACAAGGTTCGAATGTTTCAAGAAATGATGAGAGAAAAATGAATAGATTAAGGAATACCAACCATTCTCGTATTAGTAACCCAGAAGAAACATTAAAAGACCCATTAAGCAGATCTGGATTTGAAAAGTCCCGAGATTTTATTTCAGGCCGATTTCCAGACTTGAGAAAGTCTATGGCATCTTTAGATAAATTAAAGACTGTGAGTTTTGCGGAAAATAGCTCTAATATTATTGCTTTGCAATGCTTTGGTGTCAAGTATGCTGGTTTCAACAAAGATGGCAAGTACATTTGGACTTGGGCTCCTGGAGAAGGAAAATATAGTATATTCAAAAGTAGCACTGGTGAATTGGTGGAGGAAATTAAATTGATGCACTCGGAATTATTATTTCATTTAACAAAGAATCCTGCTTTAATTGAAACTGAGACCACATTGTCTGTACTGTTCTATGGCCAAGGAAAAATCACAATACGGAAAATATTTGATACTAACGAGGAAAATCAAACTATAAAACAAAATTTCGAGTCCAATTCACCAAAGGCTGACATTATTTATTACTCTTCAAATAATGAAATTTCTCAATTAGATTCAACTCCATTTATCGTTGATTATATCAATTCAAAATTAAGAATTCTTAATGACACTTTGACAGTTGCCGAATGTCGATTTAAACTGATTCAAGCTATTTTTGACGATGACGTGAAAGCGTTTAAAAAGGTTTTTGATTCATTGCCCACGATGGATGTTAATTTTACTTGTCTTCATACAAAGCATACACCTCTTGTTACAGCATGTCTTTTGGGAAGACTGAAAATGGTCGAACTGTTAATATTTCATGGGGCCAGTACAAGCGTATGTTCTTCGCACAGCAATTATTTGCCCATTCATGCCGCTTGTATGTCAGGAAATTCAAAACTAGTGAAATTGCTTTTGGATATGCCTGATTGCTCAGCGAATACAGTCTGGAATATCCTTCCCACCGATGCACAGCAATTTCTTTCGGCATATCCTGTGGAGAATTTGCCCACGTTTTTGTATCCTCTTCACATAGCCGCGTTCAATGGGAACATGGATGTCTTGTCGATCTTGATACAGAAGGGCTGTAACTTTAACCTTCTTGATTCCAACGAGAAAACACCTCTCCACTATGCCTGTTCTAATTTTGATGCCCATCGATCAATCCAGACAATAGAAACCTTGATTGTCAATAATGTCAACGTTAATCAAATTTCTTCGTCTTTCTCTACTGCGTTACATGAAGCTGTCTTTTCTGATAACTGCGGCAGAGTAATAATGCTACTATTGAAAGCAGGAGCCAATGCAGACATACGGGATATATATTGCGACACTCCTATTGACATAAACCCTGAAGCCTTTATAGGAAAAGAATACCAGTCATATTTAAGCAGAAGTTCAGTGGAGTTTTTGGAATACGAAATGAACAACAAATTCATTCAATAAATTTAATTTCTTTTACAGCTTTGATAATGGTTTCCCGATTTTTCAAGAATTGATAGTGATGATATCAAAGAGATTCTTTTCATCCGTAAATTATTGACACTCAATGTATAGGCATTAAGAAAAGTTACATTAATTCCAGGTGATGGCATCGGACCCGAAATATCAGCCGCCGTTGAAACAATATTCAAAGCAGCAAAGGTATGGTACTATTGAAAAATAAAAAGGTACCAATTGCCTTTGAAAAAGTCAATGTAACACCTGTTAAGCTACCAGATGGACGAACTTCCATACCGCCAGAGGCAATTGAATGTCTTAAACGCAACAAGGTAGGTCTTAAAGGTAAATAATGCATTGTGTTATAACAGGACCATTAGCTACACCAGTAGGAAAAGGACATGTGTCATTAAACTTGACATTGCGCAAAATGTTCAACCTTTACGCTAATGTACGTCCATGCAAAAGCATTGAGGGATACAAAACCTTGTACGACAACGTAGACACAGTATTAATCAGAGAAAATACTGGTAAATCGTTGTTTTGTCATTGAAATACAGAGGGGTATTATTCTGGCATCGAGCATGAAATAATTCCAGGCGTTGTTCAGACTATCAAAGTCATTACATGGGAGGCTTCTGAAAGAATATCTAGATTTGCTTTCGAGCACGCCAAGGAAATTGGGAGAAAGAAAGTAATAGGAGTACATAAGGCAGGCATCTTGTAACATCTTTTGTCAGCTATAATAGGCGAAAGGGAGATGGATTGTTTTTGGACGCGTTTCATTCAGTAGCAAAAGAATATCCTACCATTCAACATGTTGATTACACTCTCGACTCTATGTGCCTTAAGGTATTAAATATTAGATATTTATCAAAAAGATGGTACAAGATCCTACCCAATTTAATGATGCCGTTATGGTAATGGCTAATCTTTATGGCGACATTTTAAGCGATTTGGGTGCAGGTTTGATTGGCGGCTTGGGGTAAAAGTCTAAACACATTATTGAAAAGGTTGACGCCTAGCGGAAATGTAGGTAAAGAAGGGGCTCTATTTGAATCTGTACATGGAACTGCTCCAGATATAGCAGGTAAGAACTTGGCTAATCCAACGGCTTTGTTGCTGTCTTCTGCAATGATGTTACGCTATTTAAAGCTTGGAGATTATGCTACAAAAATTGAAAATGCAACTTTGAAAGTTATTAGAGAAAAGAAAATAGTTACGAAAGACTTGGGGGGAAAAGCAACCACCACAGAGTTCCAAAACGCGATCATTTCAAACCTTCAATAAAAATGTGTAAATGCTTTAATTTATTTGATATATACAGTATTATTTCGAATTGTTTTCTAACGATTTTATAGCAAGCAATAATTTCTTTCTTGCTCCGAGTTTAACGATGCCGAGTTCCTTCAAGTCTTCTTCCGTCAAGATTGCCAATGTTTTCAGATCGACTTCTTGTTCAGCTAAAAGTTGAAAGTAGTGTTCTAATTCATTGTCTTTTAAAAACTTTTCCATTTCTATTTTAAATGTGAAAGTTTGTTACCTTGACAGGAACTTGTGTTAAGATATGAATTATAAGATGGTAGAGTTGGGCTTGGCGCCAATGAAGTGGAAAGTCCCAAGGCAGGAAAATATCCAACAGCAGATGATGATCCTAAACTTGGAGATGGAAGCATTTGGAATGGGGAGTTGTTAATTTTGATATTCTTTGGCTTAGGAATTATGTCATCATTTTCTGTTGACAGTTTCTGGGGTTTTGTTTCATTTCTTCTTATGTGTTTCTTACTTTTCGATGCCATTCCTTCCCCTATCGCACTCTGCTTGGAAAATACAATTTCATTGTCATCTCCGGTAGAAAAAAGTCTGGGCATATTAGATGTCTCATAAACACTATTTATATTGAGAGATTCTATTTTAGGGCTTTCAATGTCAAGAGTGAACCTGTTCTGGATTGGGCTTGGAAATTTCCCTTCAGGGCCCGCCGACATAAATCGAAAATAATTAATGGACCCTTTAGGATTAGTATCAATGGCTAATTTTGAAATAAGTTTTTTCAAAGAAGCTGTAGAACTGTTGATCCCAGTTATTTGAGACGCTGGTGTATGGCCCATGTCATTGTGCGCTAATGAATAATTAATATTTGGCTATGTTAAGACTGCGTTTAAATTTACTATTAATTTTCTCAATAAATTGATAAACTCGCTATTTGCGNTTGGAAAATACAATTTCATTGTCATCTCCGTTAGAAAAAAGTCTGGGCATATTAGATGTCTCATAAACACTATTTATATTGAGAGATTCTATTTTAGGGCTTTCAATGTCAAGAGTGAACCTGTTCTGGATTGGGCTTGGAAATTTCCCTTCAGGGCCCGCCGACATAAATCGAAAATAATTAATGGACCCTTTAGGATTAGTATCAATGGCTAATTTTGAAATAAGTTTTTTCAATGAAGCTGTAGAAGTGTTGATCCCAGTTATTTGAGACGCTGGTGTATGACCCATGTCATTGTGCGCTAATGAATAATTAATATTTGGCTATGTTAAGACTGCGTTTATATTTACTATTAATTTTTTCAATAAATCGACAAACTCACTATTTGCCTGAGATATATACCTCGGTTCTTTTCCAGATCTTAAGGTCACATAAAAATCTGATCCATCCATGCATTGGTCTGGGATGTGAAATAACACAAATATGGACTTTTCTTCTTCAAGAGATTTAATTATTTTATTTATTTCCGTGGATCTTAACGCTGTAAAAAGCTCTTCGTTCTGGGAAAATCTTAAAATAATTTCTTTCGGTGCAATTTCCGATATGCTCTGTTTCAACCCTTTCATATGCGAAGGCATACCACTTATAGTAATCTGATCATTTAAAAACTCTGGTGGATCAAATAATATTTCAATCTGAAGATGAGACCGCAACTCATTCAACTTGTCTCCCAGTTTAGTCTGCATCCATGTATGGAGATAGTTTGGTATTGTATATATCATTGAAAATGGCTCATATTCCTTTTATAAAACGTTGATAATAATTACATCTTCTTCAGAAGCCTCCAGAACAGCAGTTTTCATCAAGAGTAAAGACTGCGAGTTCTTAGACGGTGTTCGGACTATAACGTTATTCAAAAGGCAAACGGGTTTTCTTATTGACAATCCATAGAGTTCCTGGACATCGCTGGAATTCAAGAATTTCACATAGACGCCATATTTTTTCATGATTCTTTGAATGTTCTTTCCTCCATGTCCAATAATTCGTTTGTGATGAGACTCTGGTACGTAAAATGAAAGCTCAGAAGGAAGTTCTTCTATCAATAATTCTAAAGCTTCGATTAATCTCTCGTGGGAAATGTGGCTCACTGTGACAAATACGTTATACTGGTTGTATTCCTCAAACGCTACATTAGCTTCAGTTGCTTTCATGATTTTGTTAATCTTCCCATCTTTCTTTCCACAAATGAACTCTTTGTCTTCCAATTTTTGCTCTACGAAGAACATGAAATGATTTATTCGATTCTAAAGAAATTGACTATTACATATTACTTTGAAATTATCTAAATCAACAATCTTTTCAAGCGAATCTCTTATTGCTCTCGAAGTTCCAAAAATTAGACATTCTTTAGACGACATGATAAAGCTTGAAGTTGCTAAAGCAGATGTCTTCACAAGAGAATTTAACAGTTCATTTTCATCATGATGTAAATTAGCATCTTTTGCTAGTGCCACTTTTTCCTTAAATGTGGATGCCACGTTACTCTGTTTGACGGGGTTGGCGTGTCCCAAAATAACATCGCACTTTAAACATTCGCTAGTCAATTCTAATATTTGCTTTATGCATTTTTGAACTTCAAACTCGGAAAGGCTGTAAATTGACATTTGATGCTCGTCAAATCCATGCTTTTTGGTGCTGATGGAACACCCATTATTTAGCAAAATGAGTGATATTTGTTCCCTTTTATGCAACAAGGCCCACTCTAATTTTGAGGATTTTATAATTATGGTTTCAGAGAATATTTTTGCAGTTGATATGGCTAGATTTTTTATATCTTTTATAGTATTTTCTATAGACACGTCATCAAGGCCAGACACGCAAATTGGTATTCTCTTTACAGGAATTTCTTCAAATATTAATGGTATAACATCTGGAAGATATACTGTGGTGCCATATTTGAGAGATATCTGATCGTACAAGTAACATCTTCGAGGTCCAAATCTTGCATAAAGGTCAGCACATTCTACGTCAAAACACTTACTCGTATATCCACGCTATCAATAGTAAAATCATTAATTACCATTTCATCTAAGATAGATAAAATCTTAATCTTCGCTTTTTCAGCCTTTAGGCCATCGTCAGATGATATCACGATCATGGGTAAGGCTGAAGACATACCTGGTGGTCTAGGCTTTTCAATATCAGCTGGCCCCTGAATTTCAATCTTTAATGTATCAGAAATATCAGTCAACTTTTTCGCGATCGAAGTTAGATCATTCAATCCTAATGGATTTAATGCTATTTCTATTCTTTTCTAAATATTTCTTTATGATTAAATAGTTACTGTATTCATCAAGAAAGATATCAATAACGACCGAATCTTATCAGCTGTTAGTGGAGGACCAGATATTAAGAAGCTGTAGGTATCGCTTGGAAAAATTCGTGTCATATGTTTCACTTTTACAGTGTCAGGAATCATCATTTTTGACAGAATAGTTTCAAGAGACAAGGTAAATTTTTCGTAACTTGACTGAAAACTCAAGTAAGGAACGTGTGAGGCACTTATTGAAAGAACGTGGACCGTCACGTCCTCTTTAGTGAAATTCAAATTTAAAGGCTGTGTCAAGGTGCTCATATGAAGGATAAAGATGCTCAAGTTTTCTCCGATTCTTAAAAATGTTGCTATTTTTGGACTTAATAGAAGATCCTCTGACCTCAAATAATATTCCAAAATTTACTAAAGATCGAATAAATTTTATTAAAATCAAGCCACAGTGAGCTTAAAAGGCCATTCTTTAAAACTTGGATCATCTATAGCGCCATGTAGAATTCTGGAGTAAGTCATGGGGGTCTACTTTGCCACTGTAGATGGCGCGTTTGCCATTCATCGAATCTTGAATATGCATTCCTAAACAAGAATCACCTATTATATAATAGAAAGATAAAAGAATGACAATATTTAACCCTGGTGGATCACGAATAGAAATGTCCTTGACTATTTGGATTGAAAACTCACTTTGAAACAAGTTTTAGACGTACGATAAGATCGCTGATTAAATTAAAACATGTACAGGGGTTATAGATATGTTGAATTAAGTTCCCTGGAAACGGGATAGAGTTGATTGCGTAATCAAGCGGCGAAAACCCAAAATTACAAAACAGGATTCAAAGATGGAATTCACTGTTTATTTCATACTTTTGTCTCAAATGCACTTATTCCTGTTATTGCACGCCCTAAAATTAGTGCGTGTATATCGTGAGTTCCTTCGTATGTATTTACTGATTCAAGGTTCATAACATGCCTTATGATATGGTATTCATCAGAAATTCCATTTCCACCAAGCATATCTCTCGTTTGCCTTGCGATGTCTAAAGCCTTTCCACAATTATTGCGTTTAACTAATGATACCATTTCAGGAGCCCACAATCCTTGATCTTTAAGTCTCCCGACTTGAATACATCCTTGTAGACCCAGCGATATCTTATATTATACTATGTATGACATGTATTACCTCTGTTATCTGGTCAGCCAACTTCTTTTGGATTAGTTGGTAACTAGCTAGTGGTGCTCCAAATTGTTTTCTGTTCAAAAGGTAATTTCTAGCTTCTGAAACACAAAATTCTGCGGCTCCTAAAGCGCCCCAAGAAATCCCGTATCTTGCATTATTAAGGCAGCTGAAAGGACCCTTCAAACCCTTAACATTTGGTAACATGTTTTCCTCTGGAACAAATACATCGTCCATCATTATCATTCCTGTGATTGATGCTCTTAAGGAAAATTTCCCCTTGATAGGAGGACATGATAGACCTTCGAATCCCTTTCTGCAAACATTATGCATTAATTACTTTTTCTAAAATAAATCCTTTAATCATTTTATCATCTGTCTTTGCCCAAACAACTAGAACATCAGCTATAGGGGAATTGGATATCCTACATTCTACAGGGCAATCTTGCTTACCAAGTTTTGGATCCATTAAGTATATAACCACCTGAAACTTTTCTGGCCGTAGTTTCCATCCCAGCAGGGTCAGAACCATGCTATATATTACTAATACATACTGTTACATTAGGTTCAGTCAGTCCGAAAGATCCAACGTATTCACCAGTAGCTAATTAAAGCTTCTATTATAGCAATTTACCTAATTTGGGCAAGTACTTTTTCTTTTGCTCTTCTGATCCGAATTCATAGATAGGATACATCACCAATGAACTTTGCACACTCATGGCCGATCTATAACCGCTGTCGACCCTAATTTATAGATTTAAACCACCAAACCTTTCAACTTCCCTTGCAATAAGACCGTAAGCAACACTAGATGCCCCGGCGCAACCATAGCCTATAAAGTCAGCATTTTTCTCTTACCTTTAATTGTTGGACCAAGTAAGCCTAGTTGACCCATCTCATTCATAATTTCACGATCAAATCCTTTTCGAAATTAAATCGCTTGGTAATTACGTTCTTTCCTATTTGCTTCCAGTATTCTAGGAAACAGTTTTGATTGTGCGTATTCTCGTGCTGAATCTCTGATTATCATAAACGATTTATTCAAACCGTATCATTTTCTCCTCATCGGTAAGCAGTGAATTCAAATTCAAAGGGTCGCTCCAATCGAACCTTACCATTGCTATAACACCATCAATTTACAAGTTACTGGACTTTAACCTATACAATTTTGATTTGGATAAAATGTTTCTATTAGTTATTTGAGAGAACATTTCAGTAATATCCAAACAATAATAAAACTGATAATGCAATTATGGCGAAGTCTATTTAAAAATGCAATGTCAAAAAGCCTGGTGATTGACTTTTAATTTATTATTGAATGTCGACTCTCCCTTATATTTATGAGAATTTAGCAAGTATTATTTTCGTATTTATAATTATTTTCATTCCATGAACAAAAATCATAATATATTAATATTGCCTTATGCCTAAGAAATGAAATTAGTGTAACTGTAAGGAAAAACTTTATTGATCTGCCAGGATAGAATCCAGAATCTTGTAAAACAAGGGCACAAATTCTGGAACTTGAGATCGTGCTTGAACAGAGATGCTATTGTCAAGTAATTCAATTTCACTTAACAATGTAAAGCCATTAGTAAATTTCGCAGCTGAATATACTTTCTTTAATTAATTCTAGGTAGTCAAATTTACCTTGTTATCTGTTTTCACAACATGGAAATTGTTGCATTTTAATAAACGTTGTAGTTCATCAATAGCTATTTTAATAGGCATAGAGTGAGCAGGTATCATAGGTGTATTATTCCAAGCAACTCCAAATACATGACCATCAATTCCAGAAGAATCTTCAACAGATACAATATTTAATGGGATATCGATTTGAAAATAGAAGACTTGAATATTATTCTTGACTGCAATTTGAAGGACTTGAATCGGTTCCATTTTTTGAATAGGACTATCACTGCTTAAAGCCAAAGTTGTCTCGTGTGATGTCCCCGGTTGCAATACAGGTACTAATAGAGGTTCTGCAGGAACCAAACCAAAGCTACTAAAATATTGAATGTAAAATCTACCTGTTCTTATTGAATTGAATAGCGAAATCAGATAGTGGTACATTGCCTCTATTTGTAAAGGTTAACCCGAGCGCAATATCACCAGACTTTCGAATGAAATGACCTGAGATTTCCAATCCCGAACCTTGCTGAGAATTTAACAAAGTTTGCTTTGGATAAACAAATGGTTCATAATTTCTGGTAGGACTTGAAGGGCTAGACAAGGGAAGATTTGTGCTTGTAAATTGCTGGTTAACGGCAGGCGCGGTCAAAGTGAGAAAGTCATCACCTAGCAAATCCATTAAAGGATTACCAACAGGCTTAACTTGATTTCCATTCTGCGGCAATGATTCTCCACCAAAATCAAGATCCAAAAGATTCTCAATTATGTTGTGGCCTGTGATGAAATTATTGTTATCAACATCGTCTGGATTGATTTTGGATGCCTCTTTTAATTGAGATGTTACATCCTTCATTGAAAGCACTGGGGCTGTTCTGGCATTTTCAATGAATGATTGAGGGACTTTGTGGTAGACAGAAGCTAATGTAGAAATATTTGACATCATAACTGACAAAAATTCAGGATCTAAATTCTCAGTATCGTCAACAATTTTCGATTTTGGCGCCAAAATTACTTTCTATAATATTTGAAAATATCGAAATTTACTGCAGCTAATTGAGGGTCAGCAGAAAGCAATCTCCAATAAATGTAGGCTTTATCTCTTAAATCAGCATTATCCATTGTTTCTGTAACAGTTTTCAATGCCGATTGAATTAAGTGTTGTGTATTTTGAGGTTTCTTTAAGAATAGTTTAACAAGAGCTGTTAAGAGCTGACATTGAACCTGTTTCATTATAAAGCACAAACATACTTGATGATTTTCATCAACAAAAGAATCAAGAAAGGATGATAAAAGTTCGCTGGCATTTTCAATCTTTTCAGCGTACTCGCCAATAATCCAAACTAGAGATGCTTTGGCTTCAGGCTCATCTAGGGCTTCAATATTTTCGCACAAGATAGGAATCACAGACTCAAATCCATTTGGATATTTTCTTAAAATATCTTTAACTACAACGACACATTCTTGAACTACATAATCAACCTTTTAAGAATCAATAATTTAAATACTTTTGTTTTTAAAAGCTCCAGAATAGTCAGAATGCATTTTTCAGCAGAATTGTTCACTCGCAAGGCGCAATGTCCAATGGCCTTGATTGCTCTTCTAACAAACGGAACATCAACTTCATTTGCGTATTCTTTCAATTCTGCAAGAACTGTTTCAAGATTTGATTCTTTACACAATCGAACTATAATATCTAATTTTTCTAATTTAACGTAAGGTGGATCATTATATGAAACGAAGAAAATTTTCAATTCATCTCCCAATAAATCGGGTCTTCTTTGAAGCATAAACGATAAATTTCTAAGAGCCACGTATTGAATCTCTGGAATGGTACTCAAAAGAGAGACAAGCGGTGGTGCAACTTTCTTTAAAACTTGTCTCGTCAATTCTTCATTTGAAATGTAATTATCTACAAAGTTCAACAAAACTTTAATGGACGACATTACAACGGCGCTATTGGCATGCTGAAGGCGAGGCAGAATTTTCTCCACGATCATTTCAGCTTCCTTTGAATTTGATGGAACAAAAGCAATCAATGCATCCAAAATAGTAATTTGTCCCCATCTTTTAAAAGACGATAACGATTTTTTACTCTGTGCAATCATTTAAAGAATTCAATAATTTCGTCAAGATACTTCCATTTAAATTGAAAGCATTAACGTTAGGTGCCATATCATGGATTTCTAACAGTGCCGCAACTGCATTAGCTGCCACGATAGGATTTTGATCAGCCACAAGTTCTTGTACCATTTCAATAAAACCATGCTCTTGAGTTAATTCAGGTGCCAAATCAAATAGTTTAGATACACACAGAACCGCGGTTTTTCTCACATAAGGATTAGTATCTGTTAATCCTTTTCTTAATGGTTCACACAAGTAATCCACAATTTTATCTACTCGAATACAACCCATCGTCCTAATGGCCAGCGCTCGTATCAAAGGATTTCGATCTTCAGTATCCTTGCAAAGTGTATTCACAACAAGAATAACTAATTCAGGTTGACTCTTGGCATAATTCATCAAGTACAAATAAACCAGCTTTTTCAATTCAATGTCTTCAGTCTGCATACACTTGATAACATCAGCAAACAAAGAAGACACATCTTTACCAACAGTCATATTGGCTATAACTTTTTTAACAGCCTCCTTTCGCTTATCTTGGCGATCTGCATTAAGCTCTTGCTTTAGCTCATATGTTTCGCCTATGGTTATAGTGTGTTTGCTTTACCTTTCTTAGACGTAGCGAAATAACGCCCTTTTCCTTCTATAGCTGCTTGCGCAGCATTGGCTATTTGACGAAGTTTATCTGCAGCAACGTCTATTGAAATGTTCATTCAATGTCAACAAACAAATCCGAAATTTGAAACTTTAAATAGAAAATATTGAATATAGGATGTCAAGATTATTTTATGCAATTCTTTTATAAGTAGAGGAAACGAAGACACTATATTACCCTTGGCGTGACAATGTTAGATCGACTTACTTTTACTGTCTAGTGTCTATTGATACCTATTGCTAATTGCTTATATTTGACAAAAGAGAAAAGGCTCAGAGAGATTTTATAAGCAAATAATTTAATATTTATAAGGCCATATGTTTAATTTTATGACACTACTTGACCTAGCGCCTATCGTATGTTTGATGGAAACACAATGAAATNATTCCCATTTTGTCAGGATGTGTATCAATTTTATCAAAATATTGTTCGTCACAATCAGTATTTAACCACTTAGCAAAATGCTCAGATATTTCTTCATCCTTGCAATATGTTTCTTTCCGTATTAANTTATGTTTGATGGAAACACAATAAAAGTAAAAAGTAAGGAAAAGTTTGAATCATCAATCAAGATGACGATTTATTGAATTTCCATGGACAAGTGTAGAATTTTTTGTTGTTATAAAGAGAAGTTACCCAGGGCTGGGGACAATACTATTGTCAATATATTGTTGGGAGGATCGAGTCAACAATCAATTAATGTGAGATTGACAATATAATGTACATTATATTGCATTATATTGTTGCACTATATTGCTTGACAATATTTGAGAAAAGTATAATATTGTGACAATCATTGGGGAAATTCCATTTATTGATTTAATAATCGTCGTCTTCATCACTAGAATCCTTATTATTTTCATCGTTTGCAGTATCATTTTCGTTATTCGCCAGTTTGAGAGCCTTCAAAGCGTCTGCCACTGTGTGAACAGTCCAGTGGCTATCGTTCAATTTCAAGAACATAATTGCTTCAAGAGTCTCAGCAAGCAAACTCTTGCGAGTGTCAACCAAGACGTGCTTGACTTTCGAAAAGAAACGTTCCACAATATTTGACGTGCAAGGGACCCAAGAGAGATCAATGTAGGCGCAATTTCATTTTGCTCAGCAACTCAGCAATTTCCAGATTCTCAGCTGGGTTCGGAATCAGATCTACAAGGCGACAGTGGCGATAATCATTGATCTCATTATTTGCTTCACCTTCTTCAGCTTCAATTATCGTATCATTCTGGAAATGATGCAAATGACTCTTAATCTGCTCATAACGTTTGAGCATAGAAAAAGGACCAGACCATCTGGTTTTTTGCATCAACACTGGTCTATAGTGAGTATATTGTGCAAGCTTAGCCCTTCTATTCACGCTGTTCTTAAATTTTTTCATAAGCTTGTTCACTTTCGAAAAGAGGGCCATTTTACCCTCCAAAAATTTCATCACTGCCAAATTGAGACGATGAGAACTGCATCCGATCAATGGGATTCCGAGTCGAGTACACATAGCCTTGTTAGTACTACAATTATCACCCACGATAAACTTTATATCGACGGCATTGATGTTATACACGTCTAGTAAGAAATCCAAATACTCAATGTGAGCAGCAGCATTCATACTTTCCTCATCTGGAAGTGGAGAGAAGCCCAATAGCAAAATATTTTTACTCGTTACTGCAAATACTCCGCAGTAATGAATACCATTCTCAGTCCAACCATCGAGAACAAGGCCCATGGCACCTTTAAGAAGCTTTTTAATGTTTTTCTCCACCTCAAGGCTCAAGCACTACAAATTTCATTCTCTTCATCAAGGTTTTGCGGCTTATACCCTTAAAATGTACAGCATGACGCACATCTGGGTCTTCACAATAACTAAAAGGAAGGTCCTTTCTAATAAGAAAGCGAAGCCATTCGTGAGTAATCACAGAATCCTTGTCCAAGTACCTGTCAAGTGTCACTATCTTTCCTTCAAGGACTTTTAAAGTTTCTGCTTTGTGGTTGGGATGGGTGGAATTCAGGTGATTCATAAGATTTCCATAACTTGTTTATAAGAATAAAATAATCTTACCCACTCTTAACATTCTGTTTGTACATTTTCTCTCCGTTACAAGATTTACATTTGTAATGGTGAGGTTTATCTTCAACCGATTTAAAAAACACAGAAACACAATCTTTGTTCGTCGGCTTTTTTTCCATTTAACTGCCAGGGTGAACAATATTTTCGTATTTGGACATAATATTTCGGTATATTAACACAATATATTGTGACAATATATTGCAATATATTGACATTATATTGTTGGACGGGACATCTCCACAATCAATGATTGTGAGACTACAATATTCACAATATTTCAATACATTAATTGTTTCCCCGGCCCTGAAGTTACCCGTACGAAACTGATTGTATTCACGGCCAATTCACGATTTTGTTTCAAATACAACTAATCCCATAAACGAAAAATAAGATAAAAACATGGGTCTTTGAGAAAATCCGTGCAACCTAAATANCAACCAAAATATTGAAAATTGGGATGATGATACATTTAAGATTTGCACGTCAGGCAGACTTAATAGTAGGATGAGATTCGCTTTTCTGACCAATTAAATCTAAAGACGATTAAGAATTACTATCTGACGGGTATTCGTTAAGACTTCGAATCAACAACTTAATTCACAACATGATCATTATTGGCATTGTTTTTTAGTTTTTATCAAAGGTGAAGAGAGCCAAAGGACAGTTGCTATTTTCAGCTAAGTTTGAATATCTGTTTAAGTTGACACAAGCCCTTGTAGCTCAATTGGATAGAGCGTCAGACTTCTAATCTGAAGGTTGCGAGTTCGATCCTCGCCAGGGGTATGTTTTGTTTTGGCCTTTGGGTCCATTTTTCCATTTCTGTAATTTTTGTTTACAAATACTATTGCCAAATTTAGTATTCATCCATCAACTCGAAAATATAAATAGGATAGCTTTTAACAGACACCATCATCAAATGAATTATATATATATTCTATTGTTTTGCTCTTGCATGATACATCAGTCTCAATGCCATATGCTCATGACATCACCTCCATCAAGACCTGGTACAACAAACTCTCCTGCACAATCATTATGCCAAGGAGTACCAGCCGGTTCTTCGCCAACGACAGTGCAGGCAGGGTCGCCACTACAAGTTAGCATTTCAGGAGAAGCTGTTCATGGAGGCGGTGGTTGTCTATTTTCCATATCTTATGACGGAGGAAACTCATTTACCGTCTTGTCTGTCACTGACAAGCAATGTCCAATTCAACGATCATTTTCTGTCCAAATACCGGCGAATGCACCTAACGGAAAAGCAGTCTTTGCATGGTCTTGGATTCCTGTCCTCTCAGGCCAGCCTGAATACTACATGAATTGTGCAGATATTGTTATTTCTGGAGGATCTACTGGCGGCTCAATAGCGGGACCATCTATGCCGATTTACAATATGCCTGGCGCCCCGACTGTCTATGCAGTCGAAACGAAGAACTTTATTGGTCTTTCAGATATAGTCCGCTTATAATTAATAAATTTTTATACCCTTTTAAAAATAGATCAAATAGTGTTGTGCAGTTATACGAACAGTATGTAAACTTACCTCTACATTGTTATATTAATTACTATAACATGAAAAAACAATGACGAATACATGAAAAAAACATTAAAATTTGGGTTGAATATTTAATATGTAATTTTCAAAATGCAAAGGGCAACAATACCATTGAATGTTGCTAGAAAATATTCGTCTTTCAATACAATTTATACCAAATTGAAAGGAAATTTATTCTTCAAGTCGAAAAATCAATTATATGAAGATATAGATAGAAACATCAGTCAATTATGCATTGATCACAATTACGATGAAGCCATTAGAAAATACCTAAAATCGCCGAGAGAATTTGTCCCAAGCCAGAATACTTTCTCTGATCTTTTAGCATTAACGTTGTCAATGGTTAAGGAAGAAGATTATTTGCGGGCAACAGTTGGATACTTTGATAAGTCAGCAAGAGTGGACATTGAAAAACAACCTCCGTGGTATATTACTCAAAAAATATTGTATCATATGAGAGAAACAAAGAAAGATGCCCCGATGCATGTGTTTGAAGCTCTGAGTCAACATTTTTTGGAGATTGGAGATGCTTCAAGCCATGAACGATTGTACTTTTATATTCTTAATCGATGGAAAGAAATTCCTTCTAATCCAATATGTGTCAATCAATTAAAATTCTGGTTTCAAAAAATGGAACAACAAAAGATTGAGATTTTGCTCAAAGACATGACAAGAGTGGATATTCATGATATTAAATCAATTAATTATATGCTACGCCTGTATTATGAAAGGTCTGATTTTGGAGGGATCGACTTTGCGGTCAGACTAATGGAAGAGAGAGAGCTTTTTCCAGAAGCAGGAAACGTCAAGATAGTGGCATCATTTTTAGAAAAAAGAAACAAAACAGATTATCTAGAAAAAATAGTTAAGCATATGTTTGAAATGAAAGAGCCAAAGTGGGGATCAATTGCTTTATCCTATCTTTTACGATGCATTGCCAGAAAGGGCGAAATAGAGAAAGTGCAAATACTTTTAGATAAAATAAGTACAGATATTCCAACCTTTCAGATACAAGATAAAAATTATCTTGCAGTATGGAGGGGACTACTTGAATACGACGTGCGAATAGCTTTTGATTATTTCAAGGCCAATTTTGGATTTATCACTCAAGATCCCAAGTGGGCCAATTGTTTGCTTGCAGCAGCACATGAAAATATTTTTGATGAAGAATCGTTGGTGTATTTATCTAAACAAGCTACTTTCCTTCAACATCCAGAAATTAATGAGCAAAAGACCCCATTCGCATATTTCGTTTCCAGAAAAATAGCGACAATTTATCCCTTACCATTAGTTTATGTAGATTGCCTGGGTATCTTGGAAACTTCTGATAAAATTACTGCTCCTACAATACTCTCCCTTTTGAAGGGTCTCCACATTATTCATAAAGAAAGCTTTAAAGAAATTTTACGAATCTTACTCCCGAAACTGGAAGCTGTTTTAATTCAATCGAATGATTATAAAGATAACATTAAAAGAGTTATTAAATTCCTAAAACAGGCCAAGTGCGACAAAGAGGCTTATTTAATTTCAAAGATATTAGAAAATAAATGATCTATGACATCTTTATTAGATACCAGTTAGAATCATTTGCTTTGAAATGTCATTACTTTCAATGACGTACACAAACTCTTCATAACTAAGTTTACCATCTTTATCCTTATCGGCCTCTATAATTGTTTTATCGACAATCTATTTAAATGTTTAGGATTTGCTACTTGTTGCAATTGTAAATCCGTCAAATTGTTTCCTACCATCATTTTCAATACCAAGAAAAGCCTTTTAAATACTGGAAAAAATATTTTACTCTCCATTAGAAATAAATCCATCTTGATCCATGTCATACACTTTAAAAGCAAACCGCCATTTCTCATGCTTTTCTCCTTTCACGCTAAACACTGAAAGACCAGTGATAAATTCTTGAAAATCAATACTACCTCCTTTGTCAGTGTCAAAAATCGCCATCAACCGACCAGCTAATGGATTCGCTGCAATCTGCGGAATCGCCATGAATTCCTCCTTGTCTATAGATCCGTTTCCATCCTTGTCGAGTTTTTTGAATCTTTTATATAATCTCTGAATTTCATCGCGAGAAACTTGTTAGATGCATCTAATTGCGTTACAATGTGATAGAGATGTAAGCTCATTGATTCTATTCATCCAATGATCTTCTTTTTCTATCGTTATATTTGGAGATGCCATTTTTGTTGACAATTACCGTAACCAAGAAATTTCACGTTATGGATAAGAACTCGTTGATTCGCCAGTTTAGCTCTGCTTGCGACTGTTCAAATTTTGTAGCAACAGAGTATTTAGAGAAGCATAATTATGATATACAGGTATGATTTATCAACTTTGGTATTTCAGGATGCCTTGTTAGACTTTACATCGAATCCACCCGAGGATCCAAAAAGGGTTCCCAAGTAATTAAAGTAAGCTCCTGAGTAATAAAAGAGTTTCGGGTTCAAGTTCAAACTTTAAGAGTTTCAATAAGCAGGGGCAAAAGGATCCCAAGGGCTATTACACTGGAGGAGAAAAATCGTAACACAATTCTACGTGTTTAATATAAAGAGGAATGATGGTTGAAGGCCCTGATGACGAAGGTGATGATGAGTTTGGAAATGTTCAAAATGATTTGGTCAAATCCTTGCTCGAAAAAGCGAGGCAAGCTGGTTCGAAAGCGGCAGATGAGTTTACTGAAAGCAAGAGCTCTGTATTTAAAGGATCTGGTAATACTTCTTCTGCCTTTAAGATTCAGGGAGACGTCTTGACGGATCTTCGTCACAAGAGCCCACTGTTGAAGATACTNGTCTTGACGGATCTTCGTCACAAGAACCCACCGTTGAAGATACTGATGGCTCAAATGAACATGAAATTAAAAGAATAATGTACTTTTACAGCAATGGAATTAAGTTTGATCAGGACGACGAATTTTATCCAATGGAAGATGATCGTACAAAAAGGTTACTTGAGGAACTTAACCGCGGATTCACACCCAGAGGCTTGTTTGGTGCAAAGAGAAATCAAAGGGTTAGTATAGCTGTGAGCCATGAGCATATTAAAGAAGAATTTGTTCCTAAAAAGAAACCATTTTCTGGACAAGGTCACAGACTTGGCAATATCGTGCCACCTTATACTTCCAGTCCCAGCAAACCAGCGCAGGCAGAT
>KE561026.1:0-10103 GCA_000442015.1 Rozella allomycis CSF55 | reverse complement strand
CAATTAAGTAACCCCCATTTTCACAAATCTTCTCCAAGTATGATATGATATTTTCATCCTGATCCTGATATCGTAGCCATAATACTTCAGTACTTTGGAATCTACTTACATTTAAAAATTGGCCGTGAAGGTTAGTAAAATACACACGGTACGTCGTTTTCGACAGAGTAATATCAACGTATGAGTCTCTCTTTATGGACTCCAAGTTTATTAATTTCTTATATTTGTCCACGTCGTTGAATGAAAAAACAATATATTTCCGATTTCGGGTCCAGTCAATAACTCCTAAAAAAGAAGATAGAGACATCTGATTCAAAATTTTTATTGACAACCTGTATAATTTTTGCATTTGAAATATATATATATTTTGTGAAGATGAGATGGCACAAACGTTACAAAATGGCAAGGACATGTATTCGTAAGCGGCTTAGGCAATGAGGTGCACAAATTTATAGGTTTCTATTTTTCTATACATGTCTATATCATGTTAGCTTCATGATACTTTACGTTATAATTTACACTAGTAAAACTATATAGCCTATGGTCTTTGCATTTTCATTATTAATACTTCATAATTTTTGAATAGAATTTGATTGGTAGAAAGGAAATATCATATTAATTATTATGTATATTAAGTATATAACTTGGGGCTCCTATTATCGTAATGAGTCTCACCTTTATAGTTCTAAATGAGTAAAATCGAAAGAAACTTAGTTTAGAATTGACATGAATGAATGGCATGATAACGGATTATTTTAATTATAACTCCGACCCATATTAGTAATTCGGGTCTGTTTCATGTTGCTCCGTCTACGCCTCTGCTTTTGAATTTGTAATTCCAATTAAAAAAACTCTGTTTCATCCTAGTTTTGTCTCTGCTCTGCCTTTCCTTGTGGCTTAGAAAAAAACAACTTTTTATGCCTCCTAAAAAACTTAAGTTAGAGGACTCACAAAGGGTTAAAAAGGAAATTTCTGATGACCAAACAAGAATTTCATGGACATCCGAGTTAGTAACTCTTCTTTTGGAGCTTTGATACGAAGATGAATTTATTCTTGGCAAATTTAATAACGCAAAAAAGCATTTTGACACCAGTCAAGCATACAACACACTAGCGTTAGCTTTTTTCGATAAANATGAATTTATTCTTGGCAAATTTAATAACGCAAAAAGCCATTTTGACACCCGTCAAACATACAACACACAAGCGTTAGCTTTTTGCGATAAAAGGAAGGTAAAAACATAATTTTTGAATAACACGAAAAAAGCTTCTCCAAAAAGACTTCAAGATAAACTTGGCAAGTTACAAAAGGAGTATAGAGAAAAGAAAAATGATGTGAATCACACGGGAAACATGATTGATCCTTGTCTACCTCCATACAGGGACAAACTTAATAGTTGTTACCAGTCAAGACCTGGAGTTGGCGGGGCCATTCTGGCTGATAGTGCAGCTGGTATTACGATTCCCAAATCTGAAATTTTCGAATCTGAAGCTGACTTTGAATTGATGAGCACTCCAAAAAAAAGAAAAAAAGCCGGTCCAGAAATTTTGGCAGATTCATTTCAAACGGGATTGAGTTCGATAGCAGAANTATCACAGAGTTTCTTGATGAAAACCTTTCTGGCCTCTTTCTTTTCCTCCGATTGTCCCGAGTTGTTTCCTGCTCTGCTCTGGCGAGCTCTACAGTCATCGGTATTGTGTCTAATTCTAGGATTGTTCTTATGAAATTCACAAGAATCAGTAGTGGTGACTTTCGTCTTGGCTGGATTACCGGGAGCTTCCTTTTAGGTCTCAACTCTTCTCTTTGTAGGAGATCCGCTAGCATAGGCAACCGATATATCGTAAGGAACTCCANATGTGAAACATTAAAAGAAATTTTTAATAAACAAAATTGAAAATTTTTTTTAAATTTGTTTTATTCATTAATTAGCATATGGGATATGTAATCTCTTTTTGCTTTGGCAAATAAATCATCATCGTGGTATATGTTGTCCAATGCGTATTCATCAACTTCTGCTTCATGTTCTAGTATATCATCAAGCACTGTCCTGTCTCCAAATTTGATACAAAGATTATGTAACACAAAACAAGCTTGCACAATGCTGACATTGCACTCGATGCTTTTCAGATCCAATGGACGACGCAGAATACGCCACCGATTTTTCAAGTCTCCANTCAACTATGTGAAACATTAAAAGAAATTTTTAATAAACAAAATTGAAAATGTTTTTAAATTTGTTTTATTACATATGGGATATGTAATCTCTTTTTGCTTTGGCAAATGAATCATCATCGTGGTATATGTTGTCCAATGCATATTCATCAACTTCTGCTTCATGTTCTAGTATATCATCAAGCACTGTCCTGTCTCCAAATTTGATACAAAGATTATGTAACACAAAACAAGCTTGCACAATGCTGACATTGCACTCGATGCTTTTCAGATCCGATGGACGACGCAGAAAACGCCACCGACTTTTCAAGTCTCCCAAAGCCCGCTCAATGACATTTCTAGTGGCTGAGTGGATATAGTTATAATTTTTTTGTTCCGGGGTAGCATGATCTTGATCAAATGGAGTAAGTAAGTATGTTTTAAGAGCGTATCCAGAATCACCAAGAATATGATATCCACGTGGTATTACGGTTGGGGCCAATTGACCAAACTGACTTCGATTCCATACGGACTGATCATTGTAACTCCCTGATCGAATCGATATTGAATAGAAGTATTTTTTAAGTCGCAAACAGTCATGACATTAAAAGCAGGAAAGTTTTTTCTACAATACCATCCATCTGGCGGGGTAGGTCTCTCAATTTCAATTAAGCTCCCATCCACTGCGCCTACGACATTCNGCCAATTGACCAAACTGACTTCGATTCCATACGGACTGATCATTGTGACTCCCTGATCGAATGGATATTGAATAGAAGTATTTTTCGGGGTCGCAAAAAGCCATGACATTAAAACCAGGAACGTTTTTTCTACAATACCATCCATCTGGTGGGGTAGGTCTCTCAATTTCAATAAAGCTCCCATCCACTGCGCCTGCGACATTTNAATGAGATAAAAGTCATATTTTTTATATATCAACTCTTTTTATTGACTAGCGATTGTACTCGCTTCGCTCGCATTAAAACGTCATATTTCTTCCATTGATAAAACCTAAAGATGATAAGCATCGTCGGTCTGTACTTCATACTTGCTGTCGTACCAGGGATTCTCATCCCATTGCATAGAGGGATTCTCATCCCACCTTCCTTAGAATAATTATCAAAGAGAGGAGTCATAACTCTCAAAGGATCTCTTATTATTGACGNATAACTCTCAAAGGATCTCTTAATCCTGACGGATCTCTATTCTGATACTAATTATAGAAAGGGATACTATTTATAGAAAAGACCCACATATAAAACTCTAAGGAGATATCAATAAATAGAACGGAGGATAATCCATTCTCAATCGACATCGGTTTTTACTTTTTATCTTACGATTTACTATCCAATTTACGAGGATTAAGATACTATAGGCGCATGGAGCGACACTTGCGCTTAACAAAAAACATTTTGTCTAACGGTTTTCATCGCTTCTCCCACATTAATAGACTTGAAATATCCGGGTTCGCACGCTAGCTAGCATAGCTAGCATATAAGGCCCCGGGTTGGTACGCTATCGACCATAGTTAGGCTTTGTACTCGCTTCACGCGCATAGACTAATAAACAGAATTTTGTCTATTTACGCATTCCATNATGGAGCGACACTAGGCACATTTCGGTTACCGTATCATAACCGAGAACCTATTGACATGCCTTTACGGGCGATAATAAAAACAATCCACCGTTTTGATATAGCTACACAATATCAAAACATAATGAAAATTAAAAATGTTGACCCAGGTACAGTTATGGCAATAGCAAAACTACCAAAGGCTANATTACTAAATTTCCAGATCTCTTATTGCCCTAGTGATATTAACCAGGGTATCGTAAACAAACATGGAGGACAACCTGTCTAAAACTAGTTTCTCACTTGAAGTTCCGGTACAGCAAGTACCAACTTCTCTAGCTGATNACCGATACCTCATACTTGCGCTTAACTAAAAAAGTTTGTTTCTAGGGTTGGCCTCATAGATCGCATATGTTTCAATAGCTCCGGGTTTGCAAATTGCACGCCAGTCAAGGGTTTGCGTTCACTCGCTGTAAGAAAAACTTATCAATTAAATTAGAAACTAATTTAAAAGTCTGAATTAACAAGACTGGGGTCTTGTATTCAGTGAATTTATTTATATTGTTTTCTTAAGCTTCAATCGATTATCGATGATCAGGAAATCTAAGAGCTACATGCTTATGTAAGGGTATCCTTACATTACCCCCTCTTCTAGGATTTCTTTTGGATTTATGGTAGTTGTCAATGCGTGATGTAAAATTCTTTAAAGTATCAACATTGTCCCAACTTCTTTCTGATGGTGGTTGATTTTTCCACTGAATTAGGTAATGTAATCTATCATTAATAAATTTAGAATCTATAAAAGTTTCAGGTTGTAGTAAATTTTCTGTGTTAACTAAAATAGGATAATCAATGAATTTGGNCAGAATTTGATGAATGTAGCGATGTGTAGTATATTTTGATATTCCAAACATTGCAACAATATCTTTTTCCCCTCTATTTGAAGCTAAATATGCTAGACAAACAGCAAGACGTAACGCAATCATTTCACTTCTAAAACGGGATGGATAATACTTTGTTCCTTTCACAATTTGTAAAATCTTTAAAAAAGTTGCTTTGGAACATCGAAAGTGACGTCGAAAATACCCGTCACCGCCTGGATTGCGCAAAGCTGTTCTAAAGGCTTGATTTGAATAAGTATATTGAAAAAAGCTGTCTGTTCAAAAACTACGACCATCAGCAATGTTAAAATACAATATAAANCGTCACCGCATGGATTGCGCAAAGCTGTTCTAAAGGCTTGATTTTAATAATTATATTGAAAAACGCTATCTTCTCGAAAACTACGACCATCTGCAATGTTAAAATACAATATAATAAAATAACACCCCGAAATTGTTGCGAGAAGTGCAAGAGGAGAGTAAGCGTTCATGCTCTGCTTTCGTGGCGGAGACGATTTTGGTCCGCTAGAAAGCAGAGCAAATTTCTTAAAAAAATTAGAAATTTCCAAAATGACCCCTTCTTTGCAAGGGTAAAAGCGGAGACGGAGCAACATGAAACAGACCCTTATAGGTGAACTCTGCATAGTACAATAAATCTTTCCAATTTGTTTCTTGGTANACGATTATATTATAGTTTTGCGATATTCTTAAAAATATGAAGTCCAAAATCGTTAAATGTAATGAAACTTCTGTTTACTTTCTTCTTAATTGACTTCTGATCTGGATTGCAAAAGTAATGCGTATAAATCACTTACATAGAGTGTCTTTGTTCTATATTGACGTTGTGCTTGATTCGTCTAACTGTAACTTTCTATTTGAAATGGGCAATCAAATTAAGAGGTCAAAGGAAGTTCCTAATCCTGACTCTACTAATTGTTATAAATTGGCTGAAATATTTCAGNTTAGAAGGATTAAATGGTTCTAGTAAGGATACATGGAAAACATTGTGAATACGGTACTCAGATGGTAATTTCAACTTGTAAGTAACTTGATTGATCTGTTCTAGAATATTAAACGGTCCAATGAATTGAAAATCTAGTTTCTTACATGGTCTGGTGGATATTAAATTGTCGCTTTTCAAAAACACTTTGTCTCCCACTTTGTATTCTTTAAATAAACGTTTGTTATTGGCATATTTGGCTTGTTGTTTCTGACTTTCTTTTATAGTGTCATTTAAAAATCTATTTATGTTTCTTAAATTTAATATTAATGATTCAGCTTTAGGAACAGTAGAGTTAAATGTAGGGAAAAAATCTATGGAGGGGTGAAAACCGTAATTTGCATAGAATGGAGTAAGATGTGTGGTTGCCTGAATTGTATTATTATAAGTAAATCAGCATAGTACAATAAATCTTTCCAATTTGTTTGTTGGTTATTTACATATGCTCTTAAATATTGTTCCAAAATTTGATTCACTCTCTCTGTTTGACCATCGGTTTCTGGATGAAATGCTGTTGATAAACTTGGTTTACAATTTAGTAGTTCCCAAAACCGTTTCCAAAATTTTGCTATGAATTGTGGACCGCGATCTGATATAATGAATTGAGGAACCCCATGTTTTTTAAAGATATNTGACCATCGGTTTCTGGATGAAATGCTGTTGATAAACTTGGTTTACTATTTAGAAGTTCCCAAAATCGTTTCCAAAATTTAGCGATGAATTGGGGACCACACTCTGATATTATAGATTGAGGAACACCATGTATTTTAAAAATAGTTTTCATAAAAAGGTCGGCAGTCTGATGAGCTGTAATAGATTTTGAACAAGGTAAGAAATGAGCCATTTTGGTTAATCTATCTATAATTACACATATGGAATCTGCTTTGTCACTCAAAGGCAAATCAGTTATAAAATCTAAAGAGATAGATGTCCACGGCTTATGAGAAGGGGGAATGCTTTGAAGTAAGCCGTACTTTAAATGCTTTGGTTTCTTAATCATTTTACACATAGGACATGATTTAATATATTCAGAAATAAAGTGTTTCATATTAGGCCAAAAGAAATCTCGACTTACTAAATTATATGTCTTTTTGAATCCAAAATGCCCTCCCAGCAAACTGTCANAGCTTTAGTTGATACTGGTGCAAGCTTATCTTTCATCTCTCAATCATGTTGCGACAAATATTTTTCTCATCTTCAATCTGTAATTTTACCAAACATTATCCACGTTCAAGTTGCGTGGATTAAATTGTTTAAAGACTCAGCTTGNTTTTGTACAATGAATTTTAAACGCTGGAATTTTTTTTGGTTCTTTTTTGATATTGAAATAAATCTTTTCTAATACAATTTTAGGTTTAATATTTTCCATAAGAGTATTATTATCGGTTGTTGTAAAGTCTTTAGTATGCCTATAGGGTGAGATTGATGCTGCTATTATTTGAGATGGTTTTAAAATTGAATTTTGAACTTTAGGAGCGGCTTCATAGACTGCTTCCAATTCAGGGGCCNGGTCCAGGTAAGCCACAAAATTTGAACGACAGCATATCGTTTACTATTCGGTGGAGCTAATTTATCCCCAACAATAACTAGAATCAAGCCCGGAGATGTTCGTGCAAGTATAGAAATTTTTCCTATTGAAACCTTCTATCATTTATATTCTATAGCCCAAAAGGATAAAAGTAGCAAATTAGACAATGCGAAATATGATATATCAAATTTGAAGATACAGGAAGCGCGAATTTATCAAGNTTCAGGGACTCTACTCAGTGCATCGGCCAAAAAGTTTTCTTTACCAGTTATGTAAGAAATTGCAAAATTAAAGTCAGAAAAGAACATTGCCCATCTTGCTTGTCTTCTGTTCAACACTTTCGAAGTCATAAAAATTGTTAAATTTTTGTGATCTGTTTGAACTTGTATAGTTTCTTGAGCTCCTACCAAATAATGCCTCCAAACTTGAAAACAATCTTTTATCGCTAAGAGTTCCTGCAAGTCCGGATTTATTAGTTAAAAAGTCTGATGGTACTTTTCGCGTCTGTATTGAATATCGAAAATTGAATCAAATTACGAAACGTGACACCTACCCTATCCCAAGAATAGACGACGCTTTAGCATCATTAGGAACAGGCAAAATATTTTCATCTTTGGATCTGGCTTCAGGATATTGGCAAATTAAAATGGATAGAACAACTCGAGAATGTGCTGCTTTCATCACTCCCTATGGACTTGTTGTACCGGCGCGTATGCCTATTGGATTGACAAATGCACCGGCCACGTTTCAACGACTTATGGATAGTGTTCTTGCAGGTTTGAAATGGCAGTGTAGTTTAGTTTATTTAGATGATATTATAATTTTTTTCAGCCCCCTTGACCAACGTTTGAAAGATTTAGAAGAAGTTTTATTACATTAGATGAGCATCAATTATCTTTGAAACCACGCAAGTGTCATTTATGTGTTGAAGAAGTTAAGTATCTAGGACATATTGTAAATGCAAATGGAACAACGCCAGACCCATTTAAAATGGAAGCAATTCAATTAAGAACAAAACAGCGGTACGATCATTCATCGGTTTAGCTATTTACTAAAATTGCCGCCCTTGCGAAACTACTCTATAATTTGTCTCACAACAATTCTGTTTTTGATTGGACTACATCTTGTGATAATGCAATGACCGCTATAAAGAAAATTCTTTGCGAAGAAAACCCTTGTTTGTTTCATCCCGACTATTCCAAACCGTTTATTTTATCGACCGATGCAAGTGACGAAGGAATTGCTGGTCTACCAATTCAGAGTCTGGAGTCTGGAGAAAAAGTTATTGCGTGTACTACTAGAGTGTTACAACCGTTGGAATTGAAATAGTCGACGCATGAGAAAGAAGCTTTGGCTGTGGTTTACGCTTGTGAAAAATTCAGAATTTATCTTTTAGGGTCAAAACTCGTTCTTTTTACTGACAATTCTGCCGTGAAATGGTTGTTTAACTCGAGTACAACGAAAGGACGCCTTGTNAAGGAATTGCTGGTGTACTAAGTCAGAGTCTGGATTCTGGAGAAAAAATTTTTGCGTGTACTTCTAGAGTGTTACAACCGTTGGAATTGACATATTCGACGCTTGAGAAAGAAGCTTTAGCTGTGGTTTACGCTTGTGAAAAATTCAGAATTTATCTTTAAGGGGGTCAAAGTGTGTTTATTTTACTGACCATTCTGCCGTGAAATGGTTGATGAACTCGATTATGACGAAAGGACGCCTTGCCCGTTGGTCACTAGCGCTACAGGAATTTGATTTTATTGCGAAACACAGACACGGAAAGGAAAATGTTGTTGCTGATGCTCTTTCAAGATGTCCCAATACGAACGAAGCAGTCATTAATCCGTACCAAAATTACGTAATGAACTTTTCTCATTATGAAGGTAGTTTATTTGCAAGTTGTCTATCTCTTACCGTTTTTAGTAATTTCACGAAGTTCAAGAAAAACGAATGGAAACAAGCTCAAAGGTCTGATTCGTATCTATCTTTATTTATTTTGTTTTTGGAGAACGGAATTTCGCCCGAGGATATTAAGTTACAGAAGCGTTTTACTAAAAGCCAAATTTATTATGTGATGAAAAACGGATTGTTGTATACGAAAACATATATAAAAAGACTGAATTTGTTACGATCGATACTTTATTAGTTGTTCCAAGATGTTTAGTAACCAAAGTTATACATGAAAATCATGATATTCCACTAGCAGGTCATTTAGGGATTTTTAAGACATTTCAAAAAATTTCAGAACGTTTTTATTGGGATTGTATACGTCGTGATGTTAAATTAAGGATTCGAAGTTGTAAAAGTTGTGTTGCCAAGAAAGCCCTTGCCGCGAAAAAGAATGGATTGTTGAAACCTATATTAGTGTCGAAACCTCACGAAATTGTTGGATAAGATTTTTACGGACCTTTGCCAAAGACTAAAACAGGGTATGAAATATGAATACATATTAGTAATTAGGGATCTATTCACGACGTATGTCATGTTTATGCCTTTTCNCTATTCACGAGGTATGTCATGTTTATGCCTTTTCAAAAATTTGCGAGCAGAAACTGCAGGAGAAGCTTTTGTTAATCAATGGATTTGTATTTTTGGTTTTCCTCATAAAATTTGGCCAGATCAAGGAAGTCAATTCATGGGTAAGTTTTTCAAATCTCTGACCGAAATTCTTCAAATACCAACTTCTACATCCACAGCATATCATCATCAAACATTAGGAAGAGTGAAGCATATCAACAATTTTATATCAAATTCTTTATCTATATTTATCAATGAAAGTCAAAATAATTGGGAAATTTATTTACCGATGGTTGCCCTTGCATATAATTCTAGTATTGTTGAATCCACTATGTTTACTCCTCATTATCTTATGTTTGGCCAAAAAGCAAATTTAACTACAGACATTGTATATTTAGATTCTTACCCTTCCATCCTTGAACGCTGAAAAACTATCCAAAACAGAATATGCCGCTGAAA
>KE561025.1:0-37925 GCA_000442015.1 Rozella allomycis CSF55 | reverse complement strand
ATGGAATTGGCGGCATGGAATATTTGCTGATCGAATTCTAGAGATTGAATTTCTTCGATTGGAATGTTAATTTTTGGCGCTAGACTTGCCAGTTTCTTTGCAGCGAGTTCAATTGAAGCAGCGGCTGCTAGTAATTCTTGTTCGGCTATTAGTTGAGGGTTTTGATGATCTGAAATTAGAGAAGCGAATGAAATGATTTGATTTATTGAAGAGACCAATTCTTTAGCTATATTGAATTTGTTTTTAGAATTTAAATTTTGGATTAAAGAAATGAATAAATTTAAACAATTTGAAATTTCATTTTTAAAATTGAGAGAATCGTTTAGAGGAATGATTTGAGAGATTAATTTTGATAGATTTAGGAAATCTTTAATTTCAGTTTTGGCCAAAGAGAGAAGAGAATAAATTTCAGATTCGTTTTTGTTTAAATTTATTAGATTGGCAGAAATTGAAGTGAAAATTTTAGCTTTTTTGCATAAATCTTCAGGGGTACAAAATCCATCTAGAATTGAATCTGAAAAGAGAAAATTTAAGCCATTTTGTATTTCATTTTGAATTTCAAACAATAAATTTTCAATCGAATTTTCTGATTCATTTAATTTCAATTGCAAAAATTGAATAAATTCTCCAAGATGAGCAGAAGAGGATTCTATTGAAGAGTCTAAAGATTTTAAAAAGATTAAAAATAGATTTAAAGATTGAATTTGAAATTTTTGATTTTGAAGATTTAAAACAAATTTTTTAAAAATATTTTTCAATTCAATTGAAGTTTGAATAATTTTCACTAATGAATCTTCAGAAAGATTTGAATTTAAATTTTCAAAAATAATTTCAGATTTTATTTGAATTTCTTCAATTAAATGAGAAGAATCAAAATTTGTGTTTAAAACTTGCAATTGATTTGCTTTGGCAAAAACTAGTAACGTTTCAAGATCTAAAATGGCGTTGGATAATTCATCAATTAATTCTACTTACAATAAACAAATAAATTTACCATTTTCATTTTGATTATTTTGATTATTTATTCTAGTTGGATCGCTTTCAGATTCAATAATTGAAGTTTTTAATTCAACTAAATTTTGTGAAATTTCAGAAACTAATTTTGATAATTTTCTTTTATCTTTTAATGAATTCATAACACTTGATAAAGAATAACCAATTTCTTTAACAATTTCAGATAATTTTGTATTTGAATTTGAAGCGTTGAATAGATTAATGTAAGAAGATTTAATGGAAGAGAGTTGAGCTGTTTGATTCTCACAAGTAAACAATTGAGAGAATTTATTAATTAAATCTTCAACTTTATCAAGCGTAAATTGAGTATCACGCGAAGAATTGAGAGAGTCTGCATTGTTGATTAATTGAATAATATCGACATTTTGCATGTTATTTAATTCAGATTGAATAGATTGAATTGAATTTATTAATAATTCTCTTGATTGATTGAATTGAGAAATATCAAATGTTGGATTTAATAGAAATTGATACCATTCATTAAGAAAAGACAATGAATTATTTAAAACATCATTAGAATTTACAACATCATTAGAATTTGAATTAATTAGTTCAGTCAAAGGTTGAGCAATGGAAAGAAATGAAATATTATTTGATGGATCAATTTCATGTATTAGTGAACAAAGAGTTGAAGTGTTTAAATTGTTGGACTTGAAAGAAGAATTGATAGAGTTTCTATTACTACTTCTATTTGAACTTCCATTGCTACTTCTATTAGTACTTTTATTGGAACTAGTTTCAATGTTCCTTTCATTGTTTCTATTGGAACTTTGATTGATGATTGAAATAGAATCAGAATATTCTTTATTGATAGAAGAAATAATAACATTTGGCAAATCATTTAATAAAACTAAAAGATCTGAAACATTAATTTCATTTAATCCCTTCCTTTGATTGTTTAATAAATCATTAAAAGAAATTATAATAGACTGAAAATGATCAATTAAAGATTGTTGCTTTAAAATTGAATTTGGACTAAAAATTGCTTTGGTTGAATTTTCTTTTAAATTTAATTTCAAATCTTCCAATTCATTTAATAGAAATTCATAAAGAGATTTTGTCTGTAATGAAATTTGTTTATTTGAAGAATTTGAAGAATCACTCATAACCCTTTTAATCAAATTGGATGTTGTAGTTGAAATTGATTTTAAATAATTCTTATTCTTTAAATCTAATTTGAGAAATTCACAAATAGATGAGATTGGTTTTGCTATTTCTTTAATTTTATTAAATGGATTTTCATAGAAATTTAATCTTTTCAAAAATAAAATATTTTCATTCAAATTTATTAAATTTGGATCTATTGTGGCTTTAATTGAATCTTTATCTGAAACTCCAATCAAGTAAACCAAATTTTTAACATTTTCATTCAAGAAATACAAACCATTTGAAAGCCAAGAAATAGTAATAGTTGAATTAGTACTAGTTTCAATTGCGGTTTCAACTCCAGTCTCACTTAAAGTCTGTATTTGATTAATAATCTCATTTAATAGATCTTTAAATGATTTATTCATAGTGGCAATATTATTATTCAAAGTTTCTTTTAATAATTTTTCATTCTTTATTAAACAAGAATCAATTTCATTTGAATTAGAAAATTTAACAATTTCTGAAATTTCATAATCTAAATTTAGATTTGATTTTTGTTTTAAAGGGTTATTCAGATCTGTAAATTCTATCAACAATTTATCTTTCAATTTAATCAATCTATTTTTATAATTAGAATCATTTAAATTTATGTTGTTTAAATTTATTAAATTGTTTACAAGAGAAGAAGCGCTTAAACTCAATGCATTCAAATCATTCGATTGTTCAGTTGAATTAGTAGTAAAATTAGAAGTTGATTGCTCATTTGATGCCTTAGTTGATGCCTTGGAAACATTGATGAATTCTTCTTTGAAATTTTCTAATGAATAATTAAATTTTAAAATCAACGTTGACAATTTATTCTTTTCATTTACTTGTTCATTCCCTTGAATGTTTAAATCTACATTCAAAGCATCGATTTCATTTAAAACTTGGTCAACTACTAAATTCTCTGAATTCTTTTCTGCTAAATTTAAAAGAATATTTTCAATCTTTTCTTTTTCAAATACCCCTTGTTTAACAAATTTTAAAACTGAAATATTTAATTCTTTATTTGGTTTTATTTGATTTAACAGAACCAAACTATTAAATATTTCTGATGGAGAAGAAGAATTAGACATTGAAGGATTGATAGCAGATGTAGAAGTAGCAATAGTGGATGTAGAAGTGGAAATAGTGGATGATGCATTGTTGAGTGAATTCCAAAGATTCAGAATTATTTTATTTAAAGATTTACTATCTCCCTTTAACGATTTACTCTCTCCCTTTAACAATTTATTATTTTCTGCTAAACTTTTAATGTTTTCTAAAATTAATTCTAAACTTTGATTATTCTCAATCAATTCACAAATTTCTTCAAACAATTTCAAATCTTTATTCAAATCTTTTTCATCTTTAAAATTTTCAATAAAATTATTCTTTTCTTTTAAAATCCCATCAACATTTTCATCTTTAACATACTCTATCATTTTAATTAAACAAACTTTTTCAAAATCATTCAAATCTCTTTTATTAATTTGAATATTTTCAATCATTTTTTCAACCAAATTTACCAAATCTTTTTCTTTATTAAAAATTAACAAATTTGAAAATTGTTTCTGAAATTTACTAAAATCTTTTTCATCAATTTCTTCAATTAATTCATTAATCTTTTTACAAACAAAGTTTATTCTGTTTCTTTCAAATACATCCTTTTCAATTCCAAATGCTTTCAATTCATTGGAAAAGTTTATTGTTTTCTCTTTCAACAAGTAGATAAAGTTCTTATCATTTGAAGTGCCAATTTGATTACTCAATGCATAAATTTCATTCAATTTTATTTTCAATCTTTTCTCATTTTCATCTTCAACATTAGATCCTCTCTTTAATGCTTTCTTTGATTCACCAATAGATTCACTAGTAGATTCTGTTAAAGTTAAATCATTTATGACCCTTGTTAAACTATTTGAAGTTTCTTTATTCATCACATTCCTCTCCAAACAACAATCAATCCCATCGTTAACTAAAACAATTCCCTCTTCAACTCTCTTCTTAATTCCTTCCTTTTCATTAAATCCCCTTGAAACATTCAAAATTGTTTTAAAATTCTCAACACTCTCTTTCAACAAACTAGCTATTCCTTTAATCTCTGCCTTTCTACCAGAATCAGGCGTTTTATTCTCCATCCTTTCACAACTTTTATCAAACATCTCCATCATCTCATTAATCGCTCCAAATTCTATTTCCTCTTCTCTCTTTAATATTAATTCTCTACTCAACCCTCCAATCTCATCAGCCACCAACCTTAATTGCTCTCCATTACTTTTTCCATTCAAATTCTCTTCAATCTCTTTCAAAAATATTTTCGTGCTATTTAAAAGATTACCAAAAGTTTGGCTAAATTCTTTTTCAACACCAACTTTGGCTTCAATACTCTTAAACAATGATTCATCACAAATACTCTCTATCTGATTCTTCAATGTCTCATAATTCGGCTCCATTAGATTCAGTTCATTTAAAATTCCACAAACTGATTCAATTTGATTGCTTATTCGATACTCCAGTTCATGCATCTTTAGTTTATACACACTCTCTTTCCATTCTTCAGTCACAAATTCAGAAATATCCTCATCAACTAATTTTAAAAGATTTTCTTCCTCTTCTTCACATCTCTTAATTTGATCCTCTATAAACAACTGCAATGCTTGTTTATTAATTCCTTCAACCATTCCCTTATTTTCTTCTTCATTACTCACAAACTTCAAATTATGCTTAGCCTTTGAAATCGACAAAGACGAATACTTCATTTCACTATTTTCTAAACTTGCAATTCCAGCAACATCCTTTTCATCCGCTCGTCTCTTCACACTCGAACTATTGTTATTCGTAGCTCTAGACGGTTGCGCAATCTCTATCGTCTCTTCATACATTGCCATTTCCTCTCCTTCAAGCTCCCCAGTCTTATCATTCTCCCTCTTCTTTCTAATAATCATATCAATATATCCCCCAATCAACTGTGAAATATCCTCCCCATCATGTGTCTCCACCTGGTAACACGCATCATAGTCCCCAAAATCCAACGTAAAACTACAATCCACACAAATCCCATCTCTTACCTCGTAGGCGTCGCAGCCCATCTTTTCAAACTAGTCAACGGCCACACCTGCAATATCTCCCGGCTCTCGATATCAACCCTCAGTATATTCTCCTTTGTAACCCCCATCAACGCAGGCGTAAACTTTGTCTTCTTCGCCAGCTTCTCCTTGACCTGGAAAAACGTCACCCCATACGTTCGCAGCAACCGGCACTGCTGCACATACCGGTACTTTGCATTCAGCTCGGACATCCCGCATATCTTTTTATACTCGCCATAAATCTTCTTTTCAACCTCTTTTCGGCGATACACCTCGGGCAAATAGTCCTTCAACCTAGAAAGAAACAACCATCATGCGTACTCGAGAAACCCAGGCTTGCATTTATCACCATCATAGTTGCCAAACACTGCCTGCACCTGCAACGCCGCCAATTGCACAGCCTCCTCCTCGCTACATGGGTACTCGCCAGAAATCACACTCTCCTTGGATTGCACAAACAGCAAGTTCAGCTGGATAGGATCGTTCCGGTCAATGTTCTGGTCAGAAAAGAAAAACTTGCGCTTGAGGATTATCACATCCGCATCTTGCACCAGCTGCTCGCGAAGCGTCTTTTCAGGGCTCAGCCATTTAGCTGTCAAATCGTAAATACCTTTTTACTGTATTCTTTTCTCTCGTATTTTTCGTGCTTCTGGCGCGTCGATCTTTCGTCGTTAGATAGTTCAACACAGAATGAGTATTCTTCAAATGCTGTTATCCCTAGACACAACCAATTATACGCGATTACCAATCTTGTTGCATACAATCTTTACAAGCTCGCTAACAGTGCAGGATTCATCAATCAATACAGTCTTGAGTGTGCTGTCAAGCATCTTGACGCGCATCGGCCGGTGCTTCTTTTTAAACTCTAAAATATCACCATTTTTCAAATCATAAAACGCTAGTGTCCTGTTGTTTACAAGCCATTTCTTCTGGCCAACACAGTATAGTCCGTAATCATTGCTCAGATCGGTTTCGTTGAATTTCTCCTTGATCTCCTTGATGCAATCGTTGACAAAATAATCAGATGGAAACTGTGTGAATTTACTTCAAGTGTAGTACTTGGAGGGCTTTGGTTATGTTGGATTCAGGGTAGTTGATTTTTAAGGTCAAGTTGCTCATCCCAATGTTTTGGTTGCCACGGCCACGTGGATTAGTTGTTACTCACGAGCGGATTTTTCTCGATGGACTTGGAGAACAAAGACTTTACAAATCTAAAGACAATTTAGCATTGCTCCGTGCCCCCATGTCCCTGTGTACAGTGTTCTCAACATTAGGCTAATGCTATAAATCCTTCATTGAAGCCATTTAAGATTTAAAACATGCAATTAACTATAAACTTAAAACAATCTAAAAATATTATGTGTAATTAGCATTTTATTTCGAGCCAACTATTTTGCTTCCCACCTATTTTACTTGACCTTCTTAGAATTCATAATTCTCTATTTAAGTACAACAAATATTTATCATCCCAATACCATGGCCCAAAGTTTCCTTCCAAGCATCGTGAACAATTTAGGTTTTATAAAGAGATAGATAAGCATTTAACAATTCATCACATCACGGAGTAGCTCTCCAAAATTTCTTATATGTTATAGCTTATAATAATTCATGGTATAATTATTTCAATGCTGAATGCATGCTAAAGCAATTGTCTGATATTTGGCAGAAAATTGAAATTGATATCTCAATGGCCGCCATGTTTATGTACAAGAGTCACAAATTCTGAATGTTAAATTAAAACAATTGGTGGGTGTCCTATAATGAAGCGGATGACTTTCATAGTAATGTTGTAATCCGTAGCTCTTCATAGTTTTTGTCATACTTTACCTCTTAGGGGGTCCTGGAAGTTTTGTCTCAGATCTGAGTCACAATTAATACCCTGAGATTCCATTCGAAGTCCTTAACATAAATCTGACGTTCATTGTTGAAAATCTCGAACTATGTTGAAACTCACCCTAGGGGGGTCCTGGAAGTCTTTTTGGAGATCATAATCCAAACTAGCCTAATAATGTTCAACTAATGATAAATAACATGAATTGAATAGTCATTAATGTTAACAATTGATGGATCTCTTAAAAAGAGTAAAATACTATTAATAGAACAAACCGAGTTAAAAGGCTCGGAGATATTAAATAAATTATCCGTTCTCATACGACTTACGTTTATTCTTAACTAAGTTTCTTTCTATTTCATTCATTTAGATTTATAAAGCCGTAATGGTGAGCCTCATTACGACAGTTTTCCAATTTTGCGAAATGAAAGTCTCAGCATTATTTCAAAAAGATCTAAATGAGTTAATTAGGGGACTCAGGTTAAATAAAGATAAAGAATATGAGAGGGCTTATATTGAAAAGTCATTCGAAGAAATAAGAAACGAATTGAAGAGCACTGACACTTCTACTAAAGCAACAGCTGTTCTAAAGATTGCATATGTAAGGTTTATCAATGCAGATTAATAGTTACGAATGATAGAATTTTACAATTTAGATTGGGCATTATTTGACATAATTCAAGTTATGAGTCATTGCAATCTTCAGATTAAGAAACAAGGATATATAGCATCTGAAAGAAGTTTCTACGGCAATCAAAACATATTAATTTTGGCCGTTAATTTATTGCGAAAAGATTTAGCAGGAAATGCTAATGAAGTGTCGTTGGCCCTCAATGCTGTGTGTTCATGGGCAGACCGCAACATAATAACTGAAATAGTTTCACAAGTTTGTTCATTGCTCAACCACACAAAATTTACAATAAGAAAAAAAGCCATAGCTGCATTGTATTATTTAATCAAAGAAGATGAACAATTGATAGAACAAATTTTACCGACATTGAAAGAGAAAGTCAAGGAGAAAAATGGTATAATGTTTGCTTTTTGATGATTGAAAGGTATTATTAATTTGATAAACACAATTTGCGAACTTGTTGATGTTAAACCTAGTCATTTCATGACAATGGTACCCGTTTTATTCAGTTTCCTGATTGATAATCAAACTCCAAGTTGGGCATTAATAAAGATTATGAAAATAGTAAAAAGATGGTTTATTCTATAGAGCTTACTAAGCTATCAAAATTAGAGACAAGATTAATAAAGAAATTGGAAGAGCCCTTGACAAATTTAATCTGCAACCATGCTTCAGTTTCTTTAGTTGTGGAATGTATTGCAACAGTGTTCAAAATTGGTATTGCAGACCCAAAGATAATCAAGGTTTCTATTCGTAAACTGGAGCAATTCATTTCTGATCATGATACAAACCTTATCTACGTTGGTTTGCTAAATTTTAAATTGTTATTTGTACATGACAAAGGATTGGTCTCTTCAGAAATGAAAGTTTTCCACAGGCTCATTGAATTGACGAATCATGAAGATGAAACAATTAAACTAATGGCAATTGATTTAATTTATTATGTTTCCAACCCTTCAAATTCAAAAACAATCATCGAACATTTTATGCAAAAGTTGGACGGTCAAAGTCCATCGACAACAAATCAAATCGGACGCCAAATTTTGTCTCTTTTGGATTTTATTCACGACGATAAATTCAAAATTTTTACTTTATGCAAACTAGCAGAGATCAAAGGTAATTTTTCATCGGTTTCTTTACAAGACATGCTTTTAGGGTCTGAAATCAAAGAAAAGATATCATCTGTGATGAGCATGATTGATTATTCCAATATTGAATATTACATTAATCTTTTTGTATAAATCATTAATTAAATTTTGATTTAGATAAGTGTTATTCGAAATAGTCCATTGATTATTTCTGGCAATGAAAAAAATTTCATCATATTAGAGTATATGATGTCGTTTCTTTCATTTAATCACGAGAATTTAGCAGATCCCGTTGATTTCATATTTTCATGCTTAGCAATCAAGAAAACGGAGGGAGTCTTGTATGCTTTAAAAGTCTACTCCAAAATATCCATGAAAATTGATTCCGAAACTCAAAGCTTGATACTTATTTCTCTGGAAAAGAATTTTAGTCGAGCATGTGACTGGGTTACCCAATTCTTCATCTATTCAATTAAGAAACAGCTAAGTCTCGAAAATATGTTCGACATGCCTTCATATCTAAACTCAGAATATAATGCGAACATTAATAGCAACTTAATCAATTTAGACATTTTGCAACAAACGTCAAAGTCGAATGAAGTAGAAGAACTAACATCTAAATTTACTGCAACAGAGCCAGAGGAGAATTTAAGTCATTTTAATAGGCCAAAGAAGAAAAAAGTCGTGGTTAATCTCAATATTTAACATAAATAAACCAAAGCAATCTGAATAACAAACGCATATTAAATATCTTACATCATACCGTATATTCCCTTTTTTCAGTTATTCAATTTATGGAGGTAATTCCCAATAAGCCAAAGTATAAACTATTTTGAGGTTTAAATTAATAAATAACGTGACACTGGAATTTCATTATAAAAATGACATGTGCGATTTAGCTAAGCTAAAATTAGCTTGTCTGGCGGGTTTCTCCATTCGCCTCCTTCCGAATGGCTGATAATTAAAAACACGAGATCCAAAGTTTCAAAGGCACTCCAGGAAACTCAAGTTTCATTACAGAATTTAATGTTTATCGTTCCTTTCCTCAGTGTAAGTTGACTGAACTGGAACTTATTGTCATCTACCTTATCTACAAGTTTGTAACCGATAGAAGAAATTCAAAAAGTATCTGTTATCTCTAAATATCAAATGCATTGTAAATATCCAGCATCGTTACCCAGTTCATAACATTGTAAATCTTGTAAAACATCAATGAGCATAATTAAATGGTGAATATAATTCTCAGTTCTGACACTACAAACTACAAAGACTTTCTTTTTTAATGTTTGAGTCTCTTGCAAAGCGCACTGAAATTCCGAAATATCGCCATGTGGCCAACCAGAAACACGAAAAGCTTCACCAGAGATTTTATAACAAAAGTAAGAATGATATTTTATGATAAAATATAGTGTAACATCGTGGCTTTAAAGATAGATAATTCTGAAAACCACATTTCTCAAGTAAGTACGAATACCAAAGCTTTTCATATTTTGCTTGAGGAATGCAAGGAAAAAGAAATACTCGAACCTGAAAGGCTTAGGAAAAAGGCAAAGGTTGAATAAAAGTCGAATAGAGTAACACATATCAAGATCAAGTTCATATTAAGTCATAATAACCAATTAAACCTACAATGTTTCAGTTAAATGTATTCATTTATTGCTCATTATATAATAAACTGTAATTATATTACAAAATTGGCTAAAAATCTAAAACAGTTCATTAAAACCAAAACAAAATGATGATCTCAAGAAAGATCGACTATTCAAAATATTTAAACTCCGTTGCCAAACTTAGGCAACCATCCGCAATACGTGCACTGCAACCATTACTCCTTATTCCAGGCATGGTAAGCGATTAAGAGTTCTTTCCGCAGATTTCTCTGGGAGGAGGGAGTCCGGATCCTAATAAGTTCCCAATTGATTCGATATCTTTCAGTTTAAAGAGTGGGGAAACCATAAAGCTAGACAGAACAGAAACAAAGAGAGCATTACAATATTCCAACACGGTAAAAATATTCTTTTGATTCCTTTCTGGCGGGATACATGGAGCTTTTAGAATGGCTCCGTGAACTTCAAAATCAACTTCATCGGCCTAAATCAGATGATTGGTCTATGTGTGTGACAAATGGAAGTCAAGATGGAGTTTCAAAGGCAATATGTAAAATCACTTTTAATAGGCTTTTGAAATGTTTTTGACCTCCGAAGACTCGGTATTGTTAGAAACTCCGACCTATAGCGGCACTCTCGCTGTCTTGAGACCAATAGGTTGTAGAATGGTTGGTAAAGGAATAAAGTTTATGTGAATATAGAAATTCACACAAACAAGAACGGTATTTGTCCTAATGCACTTAAAGAGAAACTATCAAATTGGGATGCGAGTCAAAGAAGGCCCAAGATACTCTATACAGTACCCAATGGCGGAAATCCAACTGGTTGCTCCACAAATTTACAACAGAGGCTGGAAGTGCTAAAACTTGCAGAGGAGTATGATTTTTTGATTATAGAAGATGATCCCTACTATTACCTACAAGTATTATTCATGGCGTTGTATTAATAGTATAACTACAACAATCTTATACCAAGCTATTTCTCACTTGATCAATCAGGTCGGGTACTGCGTTTTGACTCTTTCAGCAAAATTTTGTCTGCCGGGGCAAGAATTGGGTTTGCGTCGGGGCCAAAAGCATTGATAGACAGAATAATATTACATGAAGAAGTAACCAAGGAAGATAAAAATTGTCTATAGTGCTCTAATATTCATCCTTGCGGAATATCTCAATCAATTTTGCTGAAACTACTTAAAACTTGGGGTCATAATGGTTTTCTTGATCATTGCAAACAAACGAGTCAATATTATGAATCCAAAAAGAACCTCTTTCTGGAGGCATCAAGGAGGCATTTAGGTAATCTAGTCAGTTTCAATGAACCGAAATGTGGTACAAGCAACTTTTAAACACATAAAGGGATGTTCATATGGATGAAAATTCTAGGAATAGTCGACAGTGAGAGCTTGGTCAAAGAAAAGGCTATTCAAGAAAAGGTAATATTCATACCCGGTCGTGTAAAAAACTAATACTCAAGTGATAGGAATTTATGCCACATGGCGATAAATCACCCTTCCTAAGGGCGGCCTTTTCTACAGCGACGGAAGAAGAGATCGATACAGCTTTGTTGAGACTTGGCAAAATTATTAAAAGTTCCAACAAAACATAGAAATAAATAATTTTGTTAGTTAATTAGTCTGCAATTTTGATGAAGACAGGGTAGCTTTGGTTATGTTTCCTTATTTACATTGACTTTGTCTCGCATTTCTTTTCCGAAAGCTGTTCGCATTTTTTGATACTTTGTTTGCATTCTCAAAATCTGTTGTTTTAGTTTTTCTTGTTCTGCTAGTTTCTCTTCGACTACTCGATCCATTATCGAGATATTCGAAAATTTAAGAAATGCGGCAACCGATAGTGGAGTCGATAATCATACCCAAATATCAAGAGATTCATGAAAATGAGAAAACATACACTGTAAGTACAATAATTAAGTGATTTTTAGGCATTTGAAATCAACATTTCCTCAAGCTTGCGAAACTGGGTGGTATTACGTCGATTCAGTGATTTTGTTACGTTTGATTCTCAAGTACACATTATCTTCAAATTTCACAGATAAAAGAGATGGGGTATCATATACCTAGAGAGCTTCCACGAAAAACTTTGTTGAAGCCATCAACTCAAACATTGATGGAGCGAAGGGTCAAATTAGAAGCATATTGTGATGGCCTTTTAAAAACCTACGGGCCTTTTCACGAAGATTTTTGGTTTAATAGAATTGTGAAAGAATTCTTCAACATTCCAGATCATAGGGTATTCGTAATGAATCTTATTAATTGTCAAGATAGAACTAAACTCTTCGATTTCTCATGGAAACTGGATCACTGAATTCAGAAAATTAGAGAGAAGTATAGTGGATATCCGACAACTTCTTTTTAGTAACCCATTGTCGATTTTAATATTCCAGAGAGAGATAAAATTGGAGAAAATGTGTCTGAAGCGTACGCATTAACATCTCAGGCCAAATCACTATTCACTGAAGTAACAGTGAAAGTTGATCAATTGAAGAAAAGTCTTGACTCTACCGATGCAAACATGTAACATTACGAAGAAACCTTTACTAGAACAAAAGATGAACTATCTAGAAGACAAGACAAACTTCACGAGTTAAATTATGAAATAGAAAAGCTTGGAAAAATTGTACTTCATACCAAACCTATTCCACCGACATTTGATGGAATCCAGTCAAAAGTTGCCTTTTCAGCCACTAGTGCAAGTCCGAGAAGAGTATTTGGAGTTGCGCAGGAAACCAATGAAACAAAAAATTACGATGACAGCGGGCTAGTTCAATTACAAAGACAAATGATGGTTAAACAAGATGAAAACCTGGACCAATTGCTCAGTATCGTTCAAAAACAAAAGGAAATCGGATCAAGCATTGGCCAAGAATTAGGTAAGTAATTTAATTGTTTGATAAAAGATATTCAAAACAAAATGCTGTCTAATTTGGAAATTGGCGTGGATAAAACTGGCTTGAAAATATCCCAGACCCAAAGAAAACTAAAGAAAATGGTTTAACATAAACTTTTTATAATTTGTTCTTAATATACATGCCTCGTCTATAGTGAAGTCAAAAAATCCTGTAGCGACAAATGAGAAGTTGCTTTCTGTTTTTGTTCAACGGTATCAAAAATGCTTTTCTTTTTCTTTTTCTTTTTGACTTTTTCATTCTTTGTTGCTTCCTTTTTCTGCCTTTGAGGATACCAGGCAGGTGTTTGAGTTGCTTTATTGCAAATGTTGCAAAGATATGTACACCAATTCTTCACTTTTCTTTCTTTCAGGACTACCATGGCATTTTTTCTTATTTTTCTTTCTATTGTGAATTTACAGTTTTGGTTTGGGACAAATACAGATGAGCACGACTGACAAATATCAGTCAGATCTGTTTCTGGGTTTCTGGATCTGAACACTGAGCAATAATATGAAGCTAGTGAAGGTATATTATTTTCATGAAAATGCTGGGTTATAGTTTGAAAATGAGAATGTTCGTTTTCCATGGTGGCTGAACATAAATTTTGAAAATGCCGAGCAGAAAAATAAGAAAGTGGAAAGATTTAACCCCGATGTAAATAGTTGATAAATAAAATATAGAACTGAAAGAATTGTGCGTAATAATAAAAAAGTTGGTGCTGGCTTGTCGGCGTATGAAAAAAGAATGGAGGAAAAGCAGAGATTAAAACAGATGAAGGCATTGGAAGCTCTTAAGAAGCAAGAAAAAGAAGAAGAAAAACAAAGGATATTACAAGAGAAGAAAGAGCGTGAAGAAAGGCGATTAGCGAATGCTCAAAAGTCCGCAGTGTATCAAGTGGTAATATATTTTTGCTAGTTGGATAGATTAAAAACCCCAATAAATTAAAAAAATTAATGAGATCGAAGAATAAAAAATTGATAAAGAAGATTGAAGAAGCAAATTGATTAATAAAATATTCTAATGCAATTTATACTAGTCGTAAAAGGGCAAGCAGTAGAATCCTAAGCCGTGAGCTTCAAAAGTAGCAAAAAGTCTTTTAACAAATTCTTCTAGTAATATAACATTTCTGGCCAATGGCGAGTATTTTGACAACTCCTCTTCGCTTGGAAATATACCTGTTATGTAGAGTTCTTTGATGGCGGCAGATAAATCCTGAATACTTTTAGCATATATTTTATCTCCATTTACTAAAGGAGGCAATTGACTTTTGAACAAAGTATTTAAAATCTGGATTAAGCATTTTTGATGTTGTTCAAAACCAGCAATTAGAGCGATGTACACCAAAGGTTCAGGGCAAGATATAAGCTCTACGATTAAATCAATTAGTGCTGTATTAAATTGTGAGCTTTTCATCCAAAATTTGCTGAATTGATCGAGGATAGAATTTATAAAGGGCGAGGAATTGAGAGTGCAACTACTTCTTTTTAACATGTCATACCTAGACTTTAAATCTTCTTTTGATAGTTCTCTGCTGAAAGAAAGATGATGATGAAGGAATGATATACCCTGGCTTGGCAGCGTGTTTGTGTCTGAAATTTCTTTTTGGGCTATTCTTTGCAAATGAAAAGCGATAGAAGAATTTGCTTCACTGACATGAGAATCATATCCCATTTCTAAAGTTTCAGGATTTAGCAAGTTTGCAAGGGCTTTACAAACAGAAAAATGGAATGACCTTGGGTATAAAAATGGTGTACCGTTGACAACATCCTTGTTCTCGACTAATCCATTTATTAATAATGGGAGTGCGTAGGGAGAATGAAGTTTGATCATGGTAGATAAGAATTTGAGAGTAATAATTGCAATATCAGTAGAACTCTGCAGTTTAGAGATGAAGAAAGGTTGAAGCCCAACAGTTTTTAGATCAGTAGATTCAATTTTTGACCATCCTTTTGAAGAATAATCTGGCCCGCGTTTAAGAAAATAGTTGATGAACAATTCAGACAAACTATCCTCATGAACAAATTTAACAATATGAAATGAATAATAAACCATTAATAAATAAGTTCCATCTGAATCTGAGGAATGCAAAAATGAAGGCGTCATATTTTTCTCTAAAAAGTTTTCTGAAATTGATTCGCACAACAATTCAGAAATTAAAGATGATTTTGATTTAATTAAAATATTTTGAGCAAAATCCAACAAATTTAAAAAAGAAAGCAAAAGATTTTTGTCAGATTTTTCTAATTGCGTGAAACTTTCTTCATCATTTAAATTCAATCTTGATCCTTCCATTGATAAATCAATTTCATAGTCAATTGTTTTAGGGAGCTGAGCAAAAAGTCCATGCAAATGAAAACTAACTTGAGAACATAAATCGCTGCAATTAATCACAAATTTCTGCACAGAAGAAACTTTTAATGACAAAATTAAAAGAATCCCCGTTCGTGCATAATCACCATTTTTACCATCGGAAGAAATAAATCTCATCAAATATGAAAAAAGCAAAAACTCATTCTCGCCATACATTGAATTATTAGAATTTAAATTTTCAATAGATTGCGATTTACTTCTCCTATCCAAATCGTTATAAAATATTGTTAAAAGTTCTGGAAATGAATGAATTCGATTACATATTGAAAATACAAGCTCTACAAGTTCATCTTCATATCTCATTGATATTTTTTGATCTTCAACACATTTGCTTAACAATTGCAATGTAGGTCTATGAATATTCAAATGAACCAAAAATTTATCATTTAGATTTTCAATCAATGATGTAAACAATCTAACTGTTTCTCCTAAAACTCCTTCTGGAACATCTCTTTCAGACATGTCAAAAAGTTGCTGCAGAATATTATTCTTCAAAAGGTATTCCATACAAATCCCTGTCGACCCTACATCTGTTCTAGCTTCTTCCTCTACCAAAATATCCACAATAGCCCTAAAATTTGCAGGTATATCGGTGTGGTGAAGAATCACATTGTTTTTGTTTCTTAATTCAACCGACAGCGATTTATAAATAAAATCCCATATTCTATGAAATTTGCTTAATACTACAGTGGTATTAGTCGGCTGTATAGTCTTTGATGGCGATGTAAATTGGCTGGCAAGTTGTGCAAAGAAATTCATGAAAATTCAATTAATCATTTTTATTTATTTCCCCTATACCCAGACGCACTACCTTCTTTGAAATAAATTACCTTCTTTTTGGTTTCCGTTTCTTCAAACTTAAAGTCAATTACAGACTGAGCTCCAAGGAATATGCTATTCGCAGGTTTCTTTACTTTAACAACATATTCATTATGCTCTTCATTCTTTAATTCGCAAATAGGAGGAAGCATATACGTAGTTTCAAGTGCTTTGACAATTGCAAAAGGTTCACCTCGTTTCTTCTTTTCTTGGTTTTCATAGAAATGCAATTCACCATTCTTTGGTGGATAATTCCATGTAAGTGAAACATCAAATTTAGAATTCGACTTTCTGCACGCTCCTTGGTCAAGGACAAAAGTTGTCTTTATGTTCCCAGGTATTTCAACAGTGGACGAGGGCTCATAATTTGAGGCTTCAATAGTTAAATAGACCTTTGAAAAAGCTACTCCGATTATTGAGATTAAATAGGTTAAAGTATGCAACAGCATTCCCAATCAACAAAATCTCCGACGTATTTATTGCAAAATAAAAATTAATTGATAACATTCTTTATTTATTTATTGTGGAGCCTCTCTAAACTTTAATTATATGATGTAATTATCGTCAAGGCCTTCTAGGAGTTGTAGGATTAACAGGAAATGATTTGTATGTGCTTACATGAAATTCATTGACACTTTCCAAGGAAGCGTAAGCATTTGACTTTAATGCAGGTGGAGGATATCTCATTTTTTCCGCGTTAGGCGAATCATTAGTTATTGGAGGATATCTCATTTTTTCCGCGTTAGGCGAACCATTAGTTATTATGCTTCTTTTGCTCTCATAGGTCGGAATTGGTTTGTTTTCAAGTCTGATTGGGACAGGATTCTCTGTTGACCCAATTACACTTGAAGCAAATCTAGCATCTTGCTTTTTTGATTCTAGAGGAGTAGTATTTTCTAATGGCTTCGACAGTTTCCTTAAATGTGAGTTTTCTATAGTCGGAATATCAACAAGCCTTGGTTTTTCATTCGCGTCAATTTTAATATTTTCATTTATCTTTGGTCGTTTTATTTTGGCATTATCAGCTGATGTAAACATCTCTTCCGTTGACCCCTTATTATTTTGTGGTCTTTTTATCATGCTAGCGTAGGATTTATCATACAAACAATTTCCTAATGATTGACCGAAATTTCTCAGGCATCTCTTTACAGCGTCTGTGCATGCTTCTTTCTTGGCCTTTTCGATGGCCAAACCTTTGGATCTCATATTTTCAGCATTTCCGTATCCAATATCCTAATTAGTTTAAAGTTTCCGATATTACATCATGAAAAGATCCATCCTTTAGAAATATGCGCACAAGGCAAGATACTCCAACAGAGAATTTTCCCTCCTTTTCATCAATCTAAGAATTGGACGGAATCAATTCAATTACAAAGTCAACAGTTAAATCTAATATAGATGAGGACCAGCCATTAAATCCAAAGATATCGTTTGCCAATTTTATTGATCTCCAACCTTCAATGTACCCTACATTATTTCCTCCTGGTGCATTTTTAAAAGATACATGTTCCTTGGATAAAGGCAAATCCAAAAGGTATCTGTGAAAGTTAAAGTCTTCTTGATCAAATTTGGAACTTCCAAACATTTTTATGAAAGCTCACACTGAGAACTGTGGCTTTGCATGCTTGGTGGTTTGAGTTTCATTGACAATCTAGAAGCTGAATTTGATGAAGCTTATTTTGAATATATAAAGAAAATACAGAAGCTCAATGAAAAATGCCAATTTCTGGTCGAGCAAGAGGAAAACTTAAGTCGACCTCAATCATGCTTGAGGCTTTTTGAAAAGTTACTTGACGAACACGAAAAAAAGGTTGAAATTGATATATTAAGTGGAAGCACTGGAAGAAAGACATTTAAAGAAATGTATGAAAACATGTCCGTAAAGTGCAAGGATATCGACGATACCCTTGATGGAATTGAAAGCAATCTAAAACCGTATGGATATAAGCCATTTGATGAGTATAAATGTATCCAAGATGATGATGAAAAAGCTTTTCAAGATGAGATTGTAGAATCCGTTCAAAACAATTCTGTTTGTTTCGATTCCGATGGTTCCGATTTCTCAGAGGGATCCTTGAGACTTGATTCTCTAGGCCTTTCTAGTCATTCTTTGGCTATTTTAAAATCACGTGAAACCCTAACCTCTGTCTCCTCTAAGACTCTAGATCTTGATTTAGAATTAACTACAAATATTGATCAGAGGCATACACAAATCGAAGTTTCGAATAGCATGTATAATGATATTGACGATTATTTGAAAGATTTGATATCATTATCAGTAATTTTTTAATTATGTTACAAATTTAGACATTGAATGGAATTCTCTGTGGCGTGAACTTCCCTCTTACTACTGAATTTTTGCCGGGTGATGTGTTTTCAGGGATTGGTAAATAGAACCACTTGTTACAACTTAGATGAAACTATGGTCAGATCTATAATGTTTATTCTTTTGAAATGCAAAAAAGTAACCAAAACTGGACATGAAGGAAAGTATAAATTAATGTCGCATTGAATAAATTATTAAAGCTACCTGTTTTTAAATCTCTCCAAAAACTATTGAACATTCTTTCTCACTTATTTTGACTTATTTCACGTTTTAAGTTTTAAATGGGGACTAATCATTTCATTATTATCAAAATTAAGCTACCCAAATTCACTGTTCTTGTACAGATCTCTAAGACAAGTACCAAAAAAACAAATCCAACAAGGCTTTACCATTTTTTTTATATTTTAAATATATACAGTTATTTGAATAATCGTATTTATTAAACCTTTTGTTTTTGTTTACGAAATATCGACCACTTTAACCAATGAACTTCAGCCATATTCAATTGGATTGCCAAGCTCATGAAGTTGATAAGTTGCTTAAATTCTATAGTGACTTTGGTTTCAGTTTGGTCGAAAAGGGAAAATCAATTTACAAGCTCTCATTGTTCAGCTCATCTCCATTATCATTGGAAATACGGGTTGTATCCTCGTCCGGCAAAACACTAAACGATACCTTAGTTTTTGCTGCAACCAATATCGAAGAAAAGTTAAAATGCATGAATGTTTCATTCAACTCAACAGCAGAAAACGGACAGCAAATTTATAGTTTTAATGATCCTATTGGAACCAAATTAGTATTAACAAATAAAGAAAGTCTTTTCAGCGAGAAGGCTCTTATTGACAAGGTGGAGACCAAAAATGAAAGTCCATCTTCTAAGCAGCAGGCAAAATCGGATTTTAAACGCAAGGTAGCTTTTTTAATGTCTGGAGGAGATTCATGTGGAATGAATGCCTCTATAAGGGCTATTGTGCGTGTAGCAATCGCTAAAGGGTGCGATGCGTATGCAGTCTATGAAGGCTATCAAGGTATCAAAAAAATATAATCCAAATAAGGATTGGTTACTGGTAATGAATTAATTAAGAAAATGGAATGGAATGATGTTGCTGGAATTTTGTCGACAGTAATTCTATTGTAAAACATTTAGGTTAAGGGTGGGACTGCAATAGGAACAGCTAGGTGCAAAGAATTCAGGGAAAGATCAGGAAGATTAAAAGCGTGTTATAATTTAGTGTCTTTAGGAATTGATAGCTTGATTGTTAACGGGGGAGACGGATCATTAACAGGTGCCGATATATTTAGAAGTGAATGGAATGGATTGTTGCAAGAACTTGTGGACTCGGGAAAAATAACCGCAGATTTGGCAAAAAGGCACCAGCACTTGTCAATTGTTGGAATGGTTGGATCGATTGACAATGACATGGTAGGAACAGAAATGACCATTGGCGCCAATACATCCCTTCATAGAATAGTGGAAGCTATAGATTCAATATCTTCTACAGCAAGCTCACATCAAAGAGCTTTTATAATTGAAGTTATGGGTAGACATTGTGGTTGGTTAGCATTAATGGCCTCACTAGCTACTGGCGCTGATTGGTTGTTTATACCAGAAGCGCCTCCAGCAGAAACGTGGGAAGAAGATATGTGTGATGTTCTTAAGAAGGTATTATTAAATTGTTTTGGTTAATTAAGCATCGTCAACTTGGAAAAAGAAAAGTCATTATTGTTGTGTCAGAAGGAGCGTTAGATAGAAACAACCAGCCAATTAAGTGTGAAAAAATAAAAGACGTTCTTTCAAAGAAACTAAACTATGATACAAGAGTCACAACATTAGGACATGTACAAAGGGGTGGATTCCCCACAGCTTTTGACAGGATTTTGGTAAAAAAAAGTCAACTTCACTATAATAGGCCACCCTTCAAGGATCTAAAGCCGTTGAAGAAGTGTTGTCATCTTCTGAAAACAAGCCGTCACCATTGATTGCCTATAATGAAAACAAAATAACATGTGTTCCATTGATGGAAGCTGTACAAATGGTAAAAAGATTTTAATGGGTTTATAGACTCTTGCAGTAGCAAAGGCAGTCGAAGCCAAGGACTTCAAAAGAGCGTTTGAACTCCGTGATCCTGACTTTCGTGCAGCTTATGAAATATCAGAGTCTCTGGTTTTAAACAAGAAAGTTTTAGAAGAATCAAAAACTTCAGTAAATGATATATTGATTTGTAACATTAGGTGAAAATAGCGATATTAAACTGTGGTGCTCCCTGCGCTGGCATGAACGCAGCAACAAGAGCAGCTGTTCGGTACGGACTTCATAAAGGCTATATTGTTTACGCTGTCTACAATGGATTTGATGGATTAATCAATGGAGACTTCAAAGAAATGAAATGGATGGATGTTGACGGATGGACAATGAAGGCAGGTTCGGAGCTTGGTGTAAACAGAACACTGCCAGTCAAAAACTTGGGAATGGTCGCTTATCAAATGCAAAAATTTGGAATCCAAGGCTTGATTATTGTCGGAGGGTTTGAGGCGTATACGTCTTTGGCGAAGCTTGAAGAAAACAGGCCAAATTATCCTGCATTTTGCATTCCAATGGTTTGTATTCCTGCAACTGTATCTAATAATGTTCCTGGTATTTTATATTTTTATTACTAACTTCAAAGGTACTGAATATTCTATTGGTTCAGACACCGCATTAAATGCCATTGTTGAGGCATGTGATACAATAAAGTGTTCAGCTTCTGCTTCCAGAAACAGAGTTTTCGTCGTTGAAGTTCAAGGAGGAAGATGCGGATACTTGGCAACTCTTGGTGGTTTGGCTTCAGGTGCAGTTAGAACTTACATCCATGAAGAAGGAATAACATTGAACGATATATCAAACGATGTGGATCATTTGAAAAAGCATTTTCATGAAGACAAAAGAATCGGTCGCATTGTTCTTCGCAATGAGAGTGTGAGCGATACATACACAACAGAAGTCCTGTCTAACATTTTCCAAGAAGAAGGCACTCCATTATTTGATTCCAAGACAGCAGTACTTGGTCACTTGCAACAAGGTAGAATCCCAAGTCCCATGGACAGAATAAGAGGAACCAGATTCGCTGTACTCTCTATGCAGTTTATTGAAAATTGGCTTGGAAAAGATATTACTTCAGATAGTGCAGTTGTTTTGGGCATTCAACAAGGTCATGTGGTTTACACACCAGTGCAAAGTTTGGTAAAAGAGGCTGATGCAAAAATGCGCAGACCAAAGGACCAATGGTGGCTTTCTATTCGCCCTCTTCTTAAACTTTTAGCAAAATATGATCAATAAACATTAGTTCTACTCCATTAAAGTGTAAATGAAATTTCTGAATTTTCTTTGGAAAATTTTTATTTTTTCGAAAAACCCCTGCAAAAAGGAATGACTTTTGAAAAGGTAAATAGAGTGTAGTAATTTAACGAGACTGTTATTATTGACGGCAAAGGCCATTTGCTTGGACGTCTTGCATCTATTGTTGCCAAACAACTTTTGAAAGGTCAAAAAGTTGTTGTTGTTCGTTGTGAAGAAATCAACATTTCTGGATCCTTTTTCCGCAACAAATTAAAGTATGCAGAATTTGTTAGAAAACGTTGCGTTGTAAATCCATCCCGTGGTCCATTTCACTTCCGCGCACCAAGCAGAATATTCTGGAGAGTTGTTCGCGGTATGATTCCACACAAGACTGCTCGTGGAGCAGCTGCTTTGGAACGTATGAAAGTATTTGAAGGAGTTCCATCCCCATATGATAAAGTCAAGAGAGTTGTTGTCCCAGATGCTCTCCGTGTTCTCCGTTTGAAGCCTGGTCGCAAATTCTGTGTTCTCTCTAGACTCTCACAAGAATATGGATGGAAATACCAAGAAGTTGTCAAGACTTTGGAAGAAAAGAGAAAGACAAAATCCAAGGCATTCTACGAACGCAAGAAGGCTCTTCTTGCTTTGAAGAAGAAGGCTGCTGTCAACAAGCAAGCAGAAATTTCAAACGTTCAATCAGAACTTTCTCAATATGGATACTAAATAAACATTCATTTTCAAACATTTTATTTAACAGATAGTCAAAGCTTCCCTGGCATAGAAACGAACGTCATTATCCAAATCTTCTGATAATTTTTGAAGGCATGGTTTAATCTTTTGCGAAATGATGGCTTCTTGATCTTTGAATAGAGGTGCCAGAGAGCCAAAAGCTTTTGCCACATTGAACCGGATATTTGGAATTGGATCTGCTTGAAGTTGAGCTAAAGCAGGCAAAAGATATTCATTAACAGATTCTTGGCTCATAACAGAAGAAAGGCTAACGATTGCATGTATTGCAGTCATTCGGTAGAGGAAACTAGCTTGACTTAAAGTGTCTAAAACTTTTGGAATAATTTTTGTTTTGGCCCAATCATTTCCAAAAATATCTACGAGGCCTTTTAGATTTTTGATGGCTGCTTCTCTGATTGCAAAAACTGAATCACCAAGCCATCCGAGGCATAAGCCACATAATTTCTCATTGAAGAATTGCATTCCAAGTTGAGACGCAAGTAAAGGGATATGTTCAATAATCGCAAGTCTAACTCTCCAATTTTTATCTTCAGAGAGTTGAACGATGGCAGGGAAAAGTGAATGAGAGAGGGAATTGACTCCAATAACTATAACACGTAAAGGACCAAATTACTTTCATTGACGCTACCCAATTTTGAAATAATATTTAATCTCACATCAGGAAACTCATCTTTCAATAATTGCAAAAAGAGTGGCAATAAAATTTCTATTGTCAAGTCTTTTCCAACAAGAGGTGCTAAACCAGCAACGTTGTCAGCTAACGCTGCTCTTACATGCTGAGAGTTATCAGTCGTTAATTCTTTCACAACGGGCAAAATCAACTTTTTCACGTATTCCACATCAATCAACCCTCCAAGCCCTATGCTTAAATTTGGACAAATTATTCTACTTGAGAGTTGACCACAAGAAGCCGTTCTCACTTCCGCTTCTGAATCCTTTAATAACATGGAAAATGGAGATGCCAATTCTGAATGAGTCAATTCTTTTCCAACCACTTTTGATAGATTTGAAAATTTATCTGCAAACATGTAACGAACTCTCCAACTTTTATCGGATATCAAAGTTCTTATCAAGACAAGCAAGTGGCTTTTGATCAGATCTATTGTAAGATTGTTGCAAATTGAAATTATCACATCAATTGCAAGTAGTCTCACAGAATCCTTTCAATAAAAAAACAAAATAGTTACTTGATCGTCTTGTACAATCATTGCCACCAATGGTACAAATTCATTTATTAAATGATCTCTTGACAATTTATTCACCAAAGACTATCACAAAAATTTAAATTAATATACTGTTAAGTGAGTTGCTGCTGCTCTACGCACCATCGGTGTTTCATCTTGGCAAAGTTGAGTAAATAGTTTTCGCATTTCTTCTTGTATTGATGGAGATACCAACTCATAACAATGACCAAATAAACCAGCAGCACTTGTTCTTGTAGTGAACCAATCACCACCTGCCAATCGTCGTATTAAAGGTAAAAAGAAATCTTCTATCTGCTTTGAGGGCATTCTACTAACAATTCCATTTAAAGATTCAACAGCCTTTCATATTTAAGTTACAAAAATACTTTATCTCTAACTGTAGGTTCTTCAATTGCAGCAAGGATTTCCAATGGTGACAACAAAACATGTGCAAAAGTAGGGCCCCCAATGTAGTCAGTTAATTTCCCTATTTCTTCTGCAAGAGCTACCAAAACTTCGTCTTCGTCATCCATTGAGTCTTATATTTTACAAGAACATCATTTACCTTCTAAAAAAGGTACCAACTCGTCCCTAGCTCTCTCAACACCCAAGGCTAGTGCAATAGTTCCCAGTCTATGAATAGCGTTAAGCCTAATTGCAACATCTTCATGCTTAAGCTCGTCTATTAATACAGCTATTGGATAAACGTTTTCAGTAACCTCTTCCATTGCACCCAGCCACAAACAACAAAATGGAACATGACAGGAATCTCACACTATTTCAGTTAAATAAATGGATAATTAATCATTCTTTTACAAATTTTCCACATTTTATTATTTGGACTACTTTTGGACAATTTCTGAATTTCAAGGTATTGATCAATGAGTAGCATTAAAGAAATTCATGATAAACATGGCCCTAAAGAAGGTAATGATACGTCATTGACTTTATTCAGCCTGGAAGGTAATGTGGGATAATCAAATAACACCATGGAACATGTCAAGTGCGGCACCTGCATTGATAGACCTTTTAAAGCAAAATGTCCTTCCCGAGAGTGGTACTTTTGTTGTTCCAGGATGCGGTCAAGTAATAATTAATTATTTATTTCATTGGCCTTGGATTGCTTTGAACTGGTAAACGGGAAGCGAAAAATTTATGGCATTGATTTGTACGAACCAATAATAGAGGAAAATAGAAAAGTAGAAATATTATATAACGATACTAATTAGAGGCAAAATTCGTTGGCTATTTCGAATAATGAACTGGAATTTATTGCCGCCGACTTTTTTGAACTTTCCTTGCCAAATCCTGCTGACGTAGTTTTTGATTACACATTTCTATGTGCGTTAGATCCGAGTTTTAGAAATCAATGGGCTTCCAGAATGGGTTCTTTAATTAAACCCAGTGGGTTACTTGTAACGCTGATGTATCCCTTGTCTGATCACGAAGGTGGTCCGCCATTCTCGTTATCAATTGAAATGTAAAACTAAAGGGAATTTATTTTATAGTTACAAGCAACTACTTGAAGAGAATTTTGTCTTGATAAGTCTTACAGACTGCGAAAGCTTTGAGAAAAGAAAAGGCAAAGAGAAATTGGGAATCTGGAAACGCAAATAAATTTATTTAATCAAAGTCTGATTGCTCCTCATTTTCATTTAAATCTTCACGGTTAAATGACATTACATGCTTTTGAATAATGGCCCCGACAGAATCATTTTTCGCGAGCTCTAAAGCTGTTTTTCCTTCATTGTTTAGAGTTTCTGTATTAATGTCGGTACATTGTAATAGGATCTTTGCAATTTCAGAATGACCGCCATATGATGCCAAGTGGAGAGGAGTATCACCCATTTTATTCAACTTAACATGGTATTATAATTTTTACTTGTGTGTTTGGCAAACAGCCATTAGACAACAAAAGTTGTACGATATCTTTGTAACCGGACCTACACGCCCAATGAAGTGGGGTACACCCACTTTTGTCTAATGCATTTACAGACAAGCCAATATTGATATAGTCCTCTACCAATTCAAAATTGCATCTCTTTGCGGCTTCATGCATAGGATTTTCAATCATTTCTGCCTCTTCGTGCACTTTAATTTTCAAAAACAAGTCATTTTACTATAAGATACAGGAACAAGACCAATATTTGAACCGCATTTACATGTCCAGTATTGCTGATTACTGCTGTTATCTATTACACAAAGAATATCTCCTTCATAAATCTCTAACTCTCCGGCATTTATTGGCTTATAATTTTTATTCGCTTTGATGACATTTATATTGGGTTTATTGCGTCGATTGACAGGCGGTGGTGCTGTAGTAGAACTCATATATATTTTGACAGTTATCAAGGTCAGAAGGTGGCGCTGTAGATTGTACTAAACTCTAGAATCAATTGAGCGACATATAAACGAAATTACATAAATTGAATTATAAACATCGCACAGGATAATATATTTAGAAACACTGAAAACCAAGCCTCTTGTTTTTAATGTCAGTCGACGGCGAAAATGAAAAGAGCAAGCTTGAGACATTAAATGTAGTTATTGAACGTTCTTCGATATATTCTAAATTCTTAGCTGACATTTTAGAAAAGGTTATCATATCTTTTTTCATATATGCATAGAATACCGACGGCAGTGATTCTAAAGAAAGAGAAGAATTTTCACAGCCCAGTATTTTCGCAGGAACTTTGAGAGATTATCAAATAAAGGGTGTGCAATGGTTAATTTCATTGTGGGAAAATGCATTAAATGGAATTCTTGCGGATGAGATGGTAAAATACTCTTATCAAGTTTAAAGGGACTTGGGAAAACTATTCAAACAATTTCTTTAATTGCATACCTATGGGAAAAGGGTGTCAAAGGGTAAAAACTAATCGTTATATTTTAAAGTCCGTTTTTAATAGTTGCACCATTATCAACAATAGCCAATTGGGAAGCTGAATTTAAAAAGTAAGAAAATCAATATGTTTAAATCAGATTTGCACCAACTATTCCAACATGTGTTTATCATGGAGATATAGGAGAAAGAAACCAACTAAGAAAACGATTTGAGAAAAAGAAAAAGGCTTGTCCAGTGGTTATAACGTCATATGATATAGCAATGAATGATAGAAAATATTTGCAAAAAACTGTCTGGAAATATCTCGTGGTGGATGAAGGGCACAGATTAAAGAATTATAAATGTAAATTGTTTCGAGAATTGAAGTCTCTAAACTCTGATAACCGTTTGTTAATTACTGGAACCCCACTTCAAAATAACTTGTCAGAACTTTGGAGTTTGTTAAACTTTTTGTTGCCTGATGTTTTCAATGATTTGCAATCTTTTCAGTCTTGGTATTTCTATCTTTTGGTATTTTATAGGTTTGATTTTGAAAATAAAGAAAACGAAGAAATTATTTCTCAAGAGGAAGAAAATTCAATTGTTTCCAAACTTCATTCCGTTTTAAAGCCATTTCTTCTGAGGCGCCTAAAATCTGATGGTAAATTCAAAATTTTAGAAATTTTTAAAGTTGAGGTAGAAATGCCAAAGAAGAAAGAATATTTAGTTTTGGCCCCAATGACAATGAAGCAAAAGGAATATTATGATGCAATTTTGAATAAAGATTTGAGAGAATTGATTCAATCTGAAAGAGATAAACCAGAAAATGATATTTTAGACATAGAACTCTACTTTGGAGACAATGATTCAGAGGCCAAGCCAAACAAGAGGCGAAAGAGAGGAAGAATGTCTCATGTAGGTAAAAAAAATATGTTTTCTTCATTTTGAATATTTCCAAAATCAGCAACATTTAATTATTTCTGATGATGAATCCAAAGAAAATGAACCGATTTTAGACAAGAGTAAAAGAAATCCTTTATCGTCACTTTTAGAAGTTAAAAACTTAAAGCTTCAAAACAGAATCGTTCAATTGCGTAAAATATGTGATCATCCTTATTTGTTTGATATTCCTGAAGATGAAAACGGTGAAGTAGTCATTGATGAACGATTGGTGATGTCATCTGGGAAAATGCTTCTATTAGACCAAATTCTGAAAGAGTTATTTAAACAAGAAGGCCATAAAGTCCTAATTTTCTCCCAAATGACAAAAATGCTAGACTTGTTGGAAGAATTTTGCAACTTGCGAAATTTCGATTTTTGTAGGATTGATGGCACAATTAGTCAAAAGGAAAGGCAATCTGAGGTAATCTTTAAATAATCAAAAAATAGATAAATGAGTTTAATAATCCGGATTCTTCAAAACGCATTTTCTTATTAAGTACAAGGTCAGGTGGGTTAGGGATTAATTTAACAAGCGCAGATACAGTCATTATTTTCGATTCGGATTGGAATCCTCAAATGGATTTACAGGCCCAAGATAGAGCGCATAGAATAGGTCAAACTAAACCTGTACTAGTATTTCGGTTTGCCATTGCAAGATCAATTGAGCACCACATAATTGAAACAGCAAGTTCAAAAAGAAAGTTGGAAAAGGTTGTGATAGAATCTGGGAGATTCAAAGGAGATCATCTATTTCGACCAAAACAAACTTCTTTAGGTGAATTGGCGCAGATATTGGCTGCTGAAGATAACGAAAAATTGGTGATTCAAAAGGGCGACAGAGATATTCGCCAAGTGTTAAGTGAAGAAGAATTAAGAAGATTGTTAGATCGTTCAGATGAATCCATGAGTAATATGTGCAAAGGCGAAGGATTTCTCACGTTAGAAGAAGCTATGTATAAATAAAACTATTTCCTTGTTTAATATTTAAAGTGGATTTGGTTTCCAAAAATAAATATCCTTCCCGAATTTTCTAACATCAGATGTTACGTCTAGAACTTTCTCCAATTATAGATTCTACCACTTCAACGTTTTCTTTACACAAAGATAAGCTATACCAAGTTTATTTACCCAATGTCAATTGTCTTCAACATAGGCATGTATCTCCGTCCCCGTCAACTACTCCGTCGGTTTGGATTGAACACTTTTCTAAGAAATACAAGCGATTTTGCTTTCTCATATCTTTCATACAAACAAAATGGCGAGAGCGCAGAAATCTGGTTATTGCAATCCAGTCAATTATTCGTATGAGACTAGTCTCGCACAAACTAAATACATTAACACATTCTCTTATCATGCTGCAGTCCATAATTAAAAGCAAGGTATGACTATCATTTTTACTAATATTAGATTATACAACATAAATACGATTCACTCACATTTGACAGAGAGACTTTGAAAAATACGATCCGAAATTCTGGATACAAGCATTGTATCTTACAAACGAAAATCATCCGTAGAGCTAAAAGCCTTAGTAATAAGAAACTTGTGGAGTTTCAAAAAAATACCGAAAATGGTGTCAGACATAAAGTCATGTTCAAACAGGGATTGATAGACGAAAACCGAGAAACTTGTACAGATCCATCAAAGCTTTACCCATGCAAGTCATGCTTATCGTTAAAGGTATTTTATAATTTTGCCATTCACATAGAAACATTGCGATAGTTATTGCGATCCTCCTGATCGAATTCAAGTAATTGTACAGAAATTTCAGTATCGTCAACTAATATATCCAGGAAGAAGGAATAAGAAGGCGAAATAAACATTTTTGATCGTTTATTTGAAACTTCATTACTTTTGATAGGCATTTAGATCAAGTTGTAATTTGTAAAATTCCAAAGTCTTCCATGCTAGTCAGTTTCAATCCACTTCATAGGTTAAAGCCAGTAAAATCAGATCTAAATATACTACCGGATGCCTTGGTTTTCAATGAAAAACACGTAATTTCCACTAGCCATATCAATACAGTTGTTTTTAGACCAAATTGTAAGGATTGAGCAACGTGAAAAAGAAATAAGATTTGAACTGAAAACAATGACACCATTTTCTATTTATTGCACATCTGAAGACGATTGTAGTTGTTTAAAGAACATCATAACTGGCAAAATGGAAGAATTAGTGAATCGAAAAGAAGTAGAAGACACTGTGAGTAAAGATGACTCGAAGAATATTATATCAAGTTGTTTCAAAAGATGGTCTTGTAATCAAAGTGAATGGAGAATTCTTGACAATAATGCCCTAAAGGTTGCCTCCAATTCAATTTCTGAGATAGATTTGCAATGTTTATCCTAGTCATGTTATAGTACCCAAAGATGTTTCCGATAATATTTTATTGTTTTCTGCTCACTTTAGAAATGACAGATGCTTCCCAATCTTAGCATATTATTGCGCAAACTCTCAAGTATATTCATGGATGATATAATTGCTAGGGATGTCTAATAAGATCGTCTCAAATAAAGGTTAATGGCAAAGGAAATCGATGCCCAGAAGACGAACAAATTTTAGCCTCCTTCAATCATTTTAAGGTTCCCAATCTTGGAAACGAAACAATTATAATAGATCTTCGCACAAAATCAAATGCCTCGAAATACGGTAATATCGAACAAGAAAGCGCGTATCAATCCAGGGTAAATGGATCTACGTTGGGTTTACAAGGTGCTTTTTACAAACTTGGAATCCACAAGTACTATTATCGAAACGCATGCGAAATTCCTAGAGAGTCTTAGCAATGAAGACATATCAATTTCTTCGTACTATAAAAGTGCTGGGGGCTTCTTGAAAAATATCCAAAGCATTCTACGCCCTTCTAATTTTATAGCAAAGAGTATTTTCGAGCAAGGTTCTTCCATTTTGGTTCATTGTGAAAATGGCCTTGATTTAACCAGCATAGTTGTTTCTCTTTCAAAGTTGTTGCTTGATCCGTTCTACAGAACACCTAATGGATTTATTACACTTCTTGAAGAGGATTGGTATTTCTTGTCTCGTAAAATGGACGCTAAAGAAATTGCAGCATGCCTGATCGTTTTATTTTTGGAATGTATAATAGAATGCCTAAGACAGCATCCGCAATATTTTCAATTTACATTTAACTTTTTAACAGATTTCTACGATAGCACCTTTTCGCCAGGTAAAAAAACAATTAAATGAAAAAAAGACTTTTCGAAGAAAAGTTTCTTGTTAAAATCAAACGACAAATGGTTTAATAAATACTACCAAGTGTTTTCATCAAATTTACCCATTGACGCCTCGTCAACGATCATTGAACCTTTCAGACCGTTTTACATGTCGAACATACGTTATTTTGATTGATCCATGAATAAATTAGTGTTTGGAGGCACAAAAATAACCCAATAAATTTATTTTTAGCAAACATGTTGCAATAATTTGAAACGTAACCAATAATTACGAACCCCTTAAAAGCTATATAGCTGGTGGTTTGAACTCCTATAATATCAAACATGCGTTTGTCTGTACTTTCCCTCGCCGTTATCGCTATGGCAACCACTTCAACTGCTGCAGCTCCAACATATGATAAAGCAGTAGAGCTACCCACTGAAGTTAAAGGCATTGTAAATAAATACGTCAAGGCCCACCGTGGTAACCGTAATCGTTATAGACACAAGGGGGGAAAGAAGGAAGACTGTGACGATGCAAAGGACGCTAAACAATACGATCAAGATCATGAAAACGATTCCGCGCAGAACGAAAATGCACCTGATTCTGCTCAAAACGAATCAAAACAAGACGAAGGCCAAGATGATACTGGTTCAGCCCAGTATGAAACGGAAAAGGACACTGGCGCCAAGGATGAAACTGGAAAGGAAACAGGTGCCGAAGTAGGAGACGAGTCAGCCCAACATGACTCTGAACAAAATGATGCTGGTGAGTCAAGCCAAACTGACTTGTATGAATCTACTGGCACTACGAAATCTGAGACTGGAAGCGAGCCTGAACACACAAATATGGATGATACGAACTATGCTGCCAACAGTAACTCCACGACAACTGCAGGAACTGAAGAAAATACTCCAGCTGATTACAGTGACTCAGTGGGAGATGTAAAACAAAGTAGTGACGCCAGTAGAATGTTTGTGGGATTAACAATGGTACTAGCTGTCTCAGTAGCTTCTTCGTTTTTTTAATAAATATCTTTGCCATTAACCTTTTTGAGAATTTCTAAATTGTGATGGACAAGACTAAACTGTATTTGAACTTTATTCAGCAGATTACTCTTCCTAAAACAAAGCCACGAGCTATTTTGAAATCATCATTTTTGTTTTTCACAATAGTGAATATAATTTGCGCATATTTCGCGACAATGGATGATTGTGATGAAGTGTACAACTATTGGGAACCCCTTCATTTCCTGCTTTTTGGAAAGGGTATGCAAACATGGGAGTATTCACCAAATTTTGCATTACGAAGTTATTTGTATTTGGGCATTTACAAAATCGTGGGCTCATTTTTGTCCGTCACTGGACTTTCAAAAGTAAAGTAATCATTTAGCAAAAACAAGATGGGGATTTTCTATGCACTGAGAATAATTACAGGAATATTATGTGCTTTTGGGCAATCTTTCTTTTATGAAACTGTTTATAACTACATCCATCCAGAAATAGCAAATTCTTTGGTTTATTGTTTAGCGTTTTCAGCGGGTAACTTTATATCTTCAACTGGTATAAATGATTCATAATTTTCACTTAGCTTTACTACCGAATACGATGTCGATGATTATTGTGTTCTTTATTTACGGGTACTGGTTCCGCCAAAGATTCAATCCGATTTTACTATGCACAGTGATGTGCATTTGTGTAGCCTGGCCCTTTGCGTTGATCATAATTCTTCCTGCTCTTTTATATATCCCAACTTGCGTTCTAATAGATAATAACATCACTTTAAATGACAAAAAGATTGATGAAAAAGATTTAACTATCAATCTGGATTTTGAATGGGCGATGTTTAATAGGATAAAGCAGACATTTATTTGCGGTTTTATCTCTCTATTCTACTTTGTGGTAATATGAATCAATTCCTGCAATTAGTGGCCGTCTGTTTTTATAGATTCCACTTATTATGGCAGATGGTCCTTTTCTGCTTTTAATTTAATGTTTTATAATGTTTTTAAGCCAGAAGGAGCAGGACCGGAACTCTATGGGACATCACCCTTCTATTTTTATTTTTTCAATTGTCTTTTGAATTTTAACGTTTTCTTTCTACTGGCAATAATCTCATTCCCGCTGTCGGTAAATTTGTTCTTTCAAGGAAATTAGTTTTTGCCTGAAATGATTAGTCGACCTCGCGCTTCTTTCAAGAAACTAAATATTTATCAGGCTATACGTCTAAAGTTGTACCCATTCTACTGGGCATTTGTATTCTTTTCAATTCAAGCTCACAAGGAAGAAAGATTTCTATTTGTAATATACCCCTTGTTGGCTTTTAACGGCTCTTCATCTGTTTTCTTCCTATCTGCACTTTTTCATAATTTGAAGCTTAAAACATTTAATTCTTTGTTTAGAAAGACTAGAAGTATTATTATTGTATTGTTTTTAATCCTTTCCGCTTCAAGAATTTTGGCGGTTACAAATTTTTACGATAATTCAAAAGCACTGTACGAATTAGTACCTGACTCTTCCAATCTTTGTTTATCTAATGAATGGTAAGCATTCATTGATTAAACTTAGAGGTATCGCTTCCCAAGCCATTTCTATTTACAAAATAACTCCAGTTTAGTATTTCTTAGAGAAGGATTCCATGGACTCCTTCCCAAGTATTTTATTGCCACCAACGAAACTTCTGGCAAAGTAAATTATTTGAACAGAGAAGAATTGGATCAATACGTATAATAATTTCTAGAAAATGATGTAGGGTAAAAGAAAATCTTGCGATTTCTTTATAACTGAAACGCGGGCTGAATTGGGATCTAAAGGAACCTATGCTGACGAAATATCATCATTTAATGCCAATGATTTGGCTGAAAACTTTACAGTTGTTAATTGCATCTCTGAAGTCGATGCAGCAGCCTCTCAATTTCCCTACAGGTCGTTCTATATATTTAACGGTAAAAAGAAACTTCGGTATAAGCAAATTTGCCTTTATAAGCACAATAAACATAATATTTACTAGCGGATTTTCCCTGATTAGTATGATTAAGCTCCTTCAGGAAATATGGTTTGTTTAGTAAACAATTTTGCTTTGGATATAAATAGAGCAAGCATCCACAAACAATAGTTACTCAAACATGAATCTACGTGTCTTAACATGGATATACCTTTCCACTTACCTCCAATACGTGTATTTGATAGCACCTGGCCTGATTGCTGGTGCTGCCACAATCGCTGCTGAAGTGATACCAGTAGGAATAGACATAGCGCATAAAGTCATGGACATATTTGATGAAATGGACAAAAAGAACATAACATTTGGTGACATCATATCAGACTTCTTCTCAGATGACAATGAAAAGGAAAAATACCAAACGAAAATAACTGAGATTGAGGCTTTAAAGCAATCAAAACAATCTAATACATTCAACAGTCAGCCAATAAGACCTTTACAGAGCAGTAAGCCACCGCAGCAAGTTCCAGCACAACAATATTCAAAGCAGTATGTCGACAAACCAATATTTGTACCATATGTTCCTTATCAGCCTTGTATATGTCAATGTAAATAGTGTATTAATAATTATTATAATATTCTTAATAAATGATTTAAAAATAGAAAATTATTTTGGTCTCCCCAGTAGTACCGCACCGCCACATCAATTTCATCTATTTCTCTCATGTGTAAAGTTTGCGAAGATAAAACCTTATCCGTATATCAGAGTTTGGTATCTATGGACGACGGGAATCCATTTCCCAATTTAGTGGACCGAATCTCCAATTTGTTGGGAAGTAGAGGAATAAATGAGCTCTCTGAAGATGATATAAATGAACTATTAAATATTATGAATGGATACAAGTCGAAAAGGTGTGATTGGGATCGATACGCATATTTAATACCGGGAAAATATACAAGAAACCTAGTCGACGATGGAAATGGAAGTTATAATTTACTTCTTTTAGTATGGGATAAAAATTCCCAAAGGTAAATGGCATTTTTAATATCAACAGTCCAATTCATGATCATTCTGGGTCGCATTGCATTATGAAAGTTTTGGAGGGAACACTAACAGAGTCGAGATATGAGTGGCCTTTGAAAGATGACAATAAGCCAATGAATCTTGTATCATCTACAGATCTTAGCAAGGACAAATCTGTTTATATACATGGTATTTTGCCATTTATACATCTAAAGCAGACAAAATTGGCTTACATCGAGTATCAAATAATACTGATACATTAAGTGTATCTTTGCATTTATATACGCCACCATACCAGATCTGTCAGACGTTTTGTGAAACAAGTGGAAATATGCGTGCATCGAGCAAGTGCCCTTTCTACTCAGTAAAGGGTGTTCCTATCAATTCAGAATTGGAGGAAAATGATGACAATAAATGTACAATAGAAAAGATGCTATGCAAATTTAAGTCAAAATCTTTGACAAAACTTCTAGGATAATTTCCACGTAATAAACGCTGAATCTAGATAGCAATATATTTGGAGTTAAGATATTGATAATTTGGCATTAATTGAAATTGAAATGATATCGTTTCGCGTAATTGACAAATGGCCGTTGGGCAAAAAGTTTTTTTTAGAATATATCAACTCTTTTATTGATTAATGAAATTTTCTGAGCAAACCAAGGATATGACCTAATTTTCAGTTTCGTTTGAAGGCTTCATGTATATAATACAAAATCGTTTCCCCGAAGTTTCACGAAATCTCCCGTTTCAAGAATAAACACGAAAAAGACGGCAAGGCCTGTCACTGTGACGTATGATACACTGTTTTTTTAACTTGACTTTTTTATACATCGCAAAAACATTACTAAAACTTGCAGCTCTTTTATCAGCTAAACATACTCCATGAAAAAATTTCCATAATAACTGGGAGTAATAGGAATTGATGCATTTGACATTTCTTCCCATATTTCCTATTTTGAAAAATGAACAGATCTTTAGATTTTTTTAATATATCAACCGAATTTGATTATTAAAGAAAGGGGAATCCATTCGTCAAAATCACCTTGGAACAACGTCTATCTAATTATCAAAATTTAAAGTATTTATCTCCAACATCCAATCATGTCGAGCGTCTGTTCAGTGCTGCCAAGTTAACAATAACAGACTTGAGAAAGCGCATGCTTCCTAAGAACCTTGACATATTGATATTTCTTAAGTACAATCTTCGTTTATGGAATATGAAAACATTATTGCGATTATATGATGAGCCAGAACCATTGGAAAATGAATAAATTGTTGATCTTTATCTTTGCTATTACCCAATGCTTTTATTAATATCCAATATTGCCAATATCCCAGTTATTAATTGGAAGGCTTTCCCAATCCCAGTTATTCATTGCAAGGTCCCAATGATATTGCAATTATATATTGCTTACCCCTGAACCAAGCCCTCAGTAAATTTCTAAGAAATTAAGCTTTAAAACCGCATCAAATTAAGAACCCAAATTTGAATTTCATTGTGTGAGATATTTTGAAAAACGAAAAACATTAATGGAAAGTATGAAAATCAAAATGTCCCTGCAATAAATCTATTCAACTATTTCAAAAAAATATCCCTGCATTTTGATAAGATTAAGACCCTTAAAAATCTTCAGTTTAAATTCAATGCGTAAAATAATGAATAGGAATTTATTCAGACATTTCACTTTGTTTCTGTTGCAATTGCATCTTCCATCGTTCAATTACACCGTAATTTTCAAGTAATTGAATTGCAAGGTCAAGATCTTTGTTAAAAAATAGATCATGATCAGCCCACAAAGCAGCAAGAAGCATAAGCTGACGTGTTTCCGGAGGGTATACTAATTGAATCATTTGAAGTGAATCAAATATGGTGTTCCATTCCTTTGCCTTAGTATAATGAATAACTCCTATAGGCATTCTGCTGCCTTTATATATATTGACAAACCAGTCTCTTCTTAAAACAGTCAAATCGGGAAACAAATATGGCGCTGCCGCGAAAGGATTAACAAAAGACTCGACAAGATTAGCTTGGATAAAAGGGCTTTCCATCACTCTATTCGAGCTATCCAAATCATGTTTAGAAAATGAAGTCATGATCAAAGGAATTTCTGACGTCAAGATATCCACCAACGTTTCTGACCATGTCGTGTAGGAAATATCATGAAATCCAGGATGAAATGCAATTATCGCATCAGGTTTTGTATACTTGGATGATTCGACATACATATGATAAGGCAATTTTACACATTCGATACCCTGCACTGTTCGAGACGAATGTAACATCGGGCCAACCATGGTAATCTTGATTGAACAACCGATTAAAACAGGGAGATGTAGAAAAAGTGGTATTTGAAGTATTTCGCGATGCTCCTCAACACCGATAATATGAATATTGATTTTAGGTTTCTTGTCCAAATGAAGTTTTCGCAAGACCCTAACCATTGTCGCAAGCTCAGCCAACGATTCCTGAAATAATACATTAGGATTCAAACCTATTCTTTTCATGAAATCATCCCAATTATTAACGTCTAGAGGAATTTTCCGTGGTTTCAAACTTTTACTGAGCAGTTGGCACGTCGAAGCAAGATCTGGATATATGACCGAGGAGGCCAATTCCTCGCAAACAAATTCGTGATAATCTTCTTCTTGGTGTTCTTCGTTGCAATAATGGGCCACTTTACATTTTTCACATTTTAAAAGATCTTTTGATGGCTTTCCAACTTTGCAAAATAGACAAAATGCATCGTAGCCACTTGCGCACCAGTCCAAAAACCATTGCGACTTTTTATCCAATACACCCGTCTTCCTATTTAGTTCTGCTGCTTTTTTTGCCAAAGGAAGACGCTCAGGGTCAGTTTCCCTCAATATTTTGAAAGTATCAATAGCTACATCAGTGGCTTTATACAATTGACCCATCGCCTCGAGAATTTCAACTTTTTTACTGTCGCTCCATGCGCTTATAGTATCCTAATCCTCATAAAT